>WEKX01012908.1:3602-29728 GCA_013390025.1 Pitta sordida
GACCTCCCTGGACCGACTGACCACACTGTTCCTGATGCAGGCCAGGATGCCATTGGCCTTCTTAGCCACCTGGGCACACTGCTGGCTCATGTTGAGTTTCCTATCAATCAGTACACCCAAGTCTCTCTCCACTTCACCAGTCTCGAGCCACCCTTCCCCCAGCCGATAGCGGTGCACGGGGTTGTTGTGGCCAAAGTGAAGAACCGGGAATATTACATCTATTGTAAGAGAAGGAGGGGTGGGGGGAGAAAGGTTGCCTCCTAAATGATGCTTCCCTTGCAGTTCTGAGCTTGTTAGTTAGAAAATAAACCCTTTATGTTCTTTACTTATAGTTTTGCCTTGTTTTTTTGCCTGTGACCAGTTTTATTTTATTTTCCAGTTTTATTTTCCAGTTTGTTTTTCTTTAGTTTTCTCCTTCGGGAGAAGTTGGGATGGGTCTCTGGCATCCAGCCAGGGTCAAACCACGACACATGGTCTAGATAATGGTAGGCTCAGATGGACAGAGTGTGGTGCCCATGGCTCCAGGGTTGGGGGAGTGATCCCTGTGTCGGAGTCACTTGGGAATTGGACTAGATGGTCCTTGTGGGTCCCTTCCAACTCAGAATAACCTGTGAATGCTTTTCATTATCCTCATTTTTTGTCTTTGGTTGTTAGAAAACGGAAAGAACACTACGAAATTCCTCCAAACATTTGACTTATATGCTCCATTCAGAATAAATAATTTAGGGAAATTTTTCCGCACTGCTTGAATTACTGGGTTAACAAGTGCTCAGTCACTCTCAGAGACAAATATATGCACACATCAATCAATTTCAGACTTTAGAATCATTGAATTCTGAAAAAATTCTGAATATATAAGGACTTTCCTATACTTTCCTTATACTTTGATGATATTAACTAAGTGACGAGGTTTGAGGCAAATTGGGGCTGAGTCAAAGGAAAAACAAAATAAACCACCTCTTCCACTCACGAGGTTCGGAAAAAAACCAAGGAAACTGTGAAAAGTACGGACTATTTACTTTTGTATGTGAGAAGTGCAATCTATTTACTTTAGTAAACAGACAAGTTAAGATACAACAGTATTAAACAACAAAACCTGAGATATCCCACAAATCCTGTGATGTAAAGAGTCCTGTGATGTGGAAAGTCCTGAATGTGAAGAGTCCTGTCGGTCCCAATGAGATTCCACCAGACAGTCCCAGAAGAAACTCCTCAGGTGCACAGAGAGCAGCTAGAGCTCAGAGTCCTGATGCAGGCGCTCCAGGGGAAAGCAAGAGATAATGAGGAAGAACGCCCTGAGGGGCAGGGGAAGGGAATTGCAGGCCCTCTCTCCCTCTTCCAGTGGCTGGAGTGCAGCAAGAAATATGTCCAAGGAAAAAGCAAAAAAGGAAAAAGGAAAATAAGAAAAAAAAATAAGAAAACAAGAAAAAAAAACGAAAAAAAATGAGGCTCTCCCAAAAGCTGGAGAAAAACCCACCAGAGCAGCCCCTCTCCAGCCTCACACAACTGCAGCTCTCAGAGAGCTCCAACCAGCTCCCTGTCTCAGCCTCCGCTTTGTGAGCTACTCCAAATTTTTTTTTCTCTTCAACTGCCGCTTCTCAGTTTTTGGATATTTTTTTTTCTCATCTTCTTGGCAGAGAGAGAAAATGACCTTGGTGTTGCTAAGGACGAGTATCCACAACAAAATACCTCATAAACTGAAGCGAAAAAACAAAGATATGGAATATATACACACCACCCTTGGACACTGAGCAATAAAAAGTTCAAGTTTTTAGAAACCTATTATTCACCCACTCCCCTGACCACATTCTAAAAAATAAATAAATAAAATTAAAGAGTATTTTTTGCAGCAAATATGATATAGATCTATTTAATCCCAAATGTTTGAAATTTGGCAAAATTATAAAGAGTGGTCATAAAAATTGAGATTCCAGGAACATTAAAAATAGACATTCCTACCTGCAACACCTATGATCAACAGGAACTGTAATTAGTTTCCAGGAAAGTTGGCAGGAACATTTTCTTTAGTCATCACTTGAAACTCAACCAAAATAATGCTATAAAACTGATGGAGGAAAACATCTTCCTTGAAGTCCACAAATCTCATTTCCATGTCCTTTAGAATACTCCTATAATATTTTATTAAACACACGTTTCACTCCTGTTTTTAAATCAAATTAGTTGATTTGAAGAAAATCAGTCAGGACTCAAGGCAATTGGTTGCATGCTACAGAAAAGTTTATTTTGGCCTAAGAGCCAGGGAAAAGGGCCAGCAGTGCCCTCTGCCACTGCCAGGTGCCGAAAGAGACCGCCCTCCAGTTGTCACCCCTTTTTATCCCCTTGCCTCATCCATATGCCAATTGCCCAATGAATACTCATTTTTACAGCATTATGTCACCTGCTATGAGTTCTTCAACCAATTAGCTCCAATGTTTTACATTCTTTTCCCGTGTTTTGGCTAACATTCCCGTTTGTTTACCTTCACAGCCTGCAAGACACCTTTAATATTCAACCTTAACTCTTAGGCCTTCTGAATGATCCTAAAGTCTACTAATCCTTCTAAAATTCACTAGAAATTCACTAAATATTCACTAATTCACTAAAATCCCTAAATCTCTATGCCCTTACCTAACACACTAAATTTGTCAATTTCTGATTCTTCAGATCATAGTAATTATTAATATGTTTATCGTAATGATATTTTATTTATAAATTTATATATGCTCAACTATTTCTGAAATTAAAGCATGGAAAAACCAAGCAAGTTTTCTAATTAATTGTACTATATAATACACAATATTGGTCCCTCTGTGTTCATATTCTCTTTGGCTTCTTGCTAAATCATTGCCTCCTGATGAGTGAGTGATCTATTGTTCCCCTCCAGTGGGGACATCTGTATAGCTGATGAGTGGTGTCCATCAAGAAAAACAATCTAAGAGGAGTGTTGGCTGTTTGCAGGACACTTTTTTTGGCAGTGGTTGCAAAGGGGATTCAGAAGCTCTGCTTCAGACAGTAGAACTGCACAGCAATGGTGCTGTCCTCATCAGAGTCAGTGCCTCACAGGGCTCACATCTATTGGTTTATCTGGGGCAGAGTGGAGTGAGAATGATGGTGGCCTCACTTGTGAGAGAAGGCAATCAGGCTCTGAAGGATCAGGGAGGATGAGTGGGAGCTTCGTATGATCATCATGGAGACTGTAGAGGCTTAGCTACAGAATTAAAAAAAGGAGGGAAAATGAAAGACTACGTTTGAATGACAGTGGACGGACAATGTCAAGACAGAGATGGATGGAAACTCTGGTTCCCTGTCAGTAAGAGAAAGGCTTCTTGGCCTCTAGATCTGAATTTACAGAATTTATACATTTGACTAATAGCCAAGGGAAGGGAACAAACTTCACTAAAGGAGATTTAGAGCCAGCTGGGTCTCAATCAAGAATTAGTGCCAATAGGTAGCAGCCAGCAGCTGTGTTTTGAGACTCTTTTCTGCAGATGATAAAAGCACCCACCTACCAACAATAACTGTTGCCACAGGAGATTGATTCTTTGCTGGTGCTTGGATCCCGAATATTGCATAGAGGATGGGAAGTTTTATGTGGTCTTCCTACTTTGCTCATTCATGTGTGTACCAGTAACATTCCCAAGGGAGACCTGGAGCAACCAGGAATGAATACAGAATGGTGAGAACAAAGGTTGTTTCTCCTTAGTCCCATGAATGATGGGAAAGCCTCAGGCAGAGGTGGATTCATCCTGTGATAAAAAGTGGTTAAGTTTTGTTGTCAGAATCAGTGCTTTGATTTTTATAACAAGGATTTCAAAGGGATTGCTAGCAAGGGATTGTTTTGGCAAAGCGTGGATGAGCATACTTGACAGTAAGACTTGCTAGAGGGTGATGACGACTTTAAACCATTCATATAATTAGGTGGTGATTAGAGTTTGAAGTTAAGGGAAGAAAGGAAAGACAAGAATATAGGAGGTAGAGTGACAAATGTAAGTGAGGTCTTGTGAAGGATGAAGATGGTTAGGAGGCAGCCTACCTGAAGTGTATTTGCACAAATGCACAAAGCCTGAAAAATAAAAAAAAAACCCTGATGTTCCACATGTGGATGAAGAACAGTGACAATTCTGGTTGTAGGTCTTCAATACTCAGCTGGGTAAAGCCCTAAGAAAATTGGTATGAAATCAGTGTTGAATTTTCTTTGAATGGAGGTTGGATTCAACATCTCCTGACACCTGTTCCAACATGGAAAATTTTGGAATTCTATTATTGTGATAATCTAGAGTATTCTAACTACAGTAATACCTCACCTTTCACGAGGAAGGGGTCTCCCCAAGGTCTCACAAAATATCTAATTCGCAAACATGCATGGGTCATTAATATGCATACAGGCCAGACCCATTTATTAAGAGCAAGAATACTCCTATTGGTTTCAGGGTGCAATCCTGCCATTACAGGGACAGAGCAAAAGACTACCTGCATTCCTGTCCCACTGATCAATTAACCAAGTTCCTTAAATTCCTCTCTAATTTCTCTGGATCCCTTCTCATTTACTTCCTCACTACCGGCCTGGATGACCTGTAGGGGGTAATAATCTGAAGATTGAATTAGTTTTGGCAAACTCTCAGAAATATCCCATACCCGGGCCCCAGGGAGGCAGCAGACCTCCCTGTGGGATGGGTCCAGTCGACAGGTAGGCCCTTCTGTTCCTCTCAGAAGGGAGTCCCTGACAACCACTACCCTCTTTTTCTTTCTGACACTAGAGGTTCTGACTGGTTGGATGAAAGAGGTAGAGCCTAGTGATTTACTAGGTGGGGTGCCTCCTTCTGTGTCATCCTCCTGATCCCCAAAATCCAGAACCCAAAACCTGTTCTGTAGAGGTAACTCATAGGGTGGCATCTGAAAGGGTGGTGGTGGACAGGAGACGGATGTCTTATCCCCATGGGAGGAGACCTGTTCCCACTCCCCCTCATCCTCGAGGTTTCTTTCTTCTACCTCGTGTTGGGGAATGTGATTTTGTATGGGGGTGGGGGAGAAAATGAAGTGAGGGAGAGGTTGTGGGTGAATCTCTGGCATCCAGACAGGGTCAAACCAGAACACAGTAAAAAAAAAAATAAACAAAAGATTGACTTTAAAAGAGTGATAGTATGAGATCTAAATAAGTGTGTTTTTCTCTGGAAAAAATTGTACCATAAATTTTTCCTTATTCTTTACTAAATCATTAAGCATTCCTTTCTTGTGGCTACAAGTAAGTGTCCATTATTATCGAGAGTTGGTTCGTAGTTTCTTAGCAACCCCTATTGTGTGCCTTATGTATCACTGAGGTTTTCTTGCAAAATGATAAGGAGCATAGTGATAGTTATCTACCCAGTCAGACTGCTATACTTGCACTTTTTTCCAGGCTAAAATTCTAGTCTTCTTGTATCTTTTTTATCCTGCAGATGAAGCCATAATTTATTGGATTTTTTATTACAAAGTTTATTCTTACATGTATGTCTCCTGTATTATGGGAGTTTTACTTGAATTTAGGATGAGATTCTGCCTTCTTTACTGATCCTGCAGTATTCAGTCAGAATATTCAGATATAAATGTAATTATGGTGAATCGCAGTGGAGAGAATAGACTTCTTTATCTCTAACGAAGACTATAAAAATATTTTCCCTTTTCAAAGGGTTCTCCTTTCACTGCTCCTGGGAACTAAACTGAGTTTATGCAGGGGGCATTTCAGAATAATTCCAAGTCCATTTTATTTACTTGTGCTGAAGTTGTCCGTGGGGGATACTGAGTTTCAGTTTCAGCGAATAAAACATGCTTCTGTTTATGGCTTTTTCACATTTTTCTTTAAAGGCTAAATATACCTGAAGGATAAATATTAAATTACCTAGGAGATTTTCAGATGATATATCTTTCCAAAATACTTTCAGTCACTGTGTTACATTCCAGTTAAAGAGGTAAATGGGTTAAAAAGTTTCTTTTTGGTTCCCGTAAGCAAAATTAGTTCAAACGAGACCAGATGCTGGATTTCAAACTGGTAAAAGGATTTTTACTAATTATAAAGATAAAGCATAGGGAAAGGGGAGGAAACGACAGAGCAAAGTTGGAAAGAAGGAGTTAAGATAGAAGAAGCATAAAAAAATTACCAAACCACCAACTTGCTACCTGATAGAAATGTGGCATGTGTAGGGAAGGAATCCATTCCCCTCCCCCTAGTTGTTGGGTACAGCATGATATGTGTCTTTCTGCCACGCTAGGCACTGCTGGTATTCATTTCGAGGAGAGAGAGATATTTCTGGCTTGCCTGGATTCAAATCTCCTGCTGGGAGTTGGAGTCAGCTTTGCACCATACACGTGTCTCCTGGCCGTGTGAGCTGCTGTGTATTCAAAAGTCTCTCCGCAGCATGGAACTTCAGGTTTTGGAGAAGTGAAGGGTACAAGCTTCAAGACTCACATGAGAATCGGCAGCTTTGTTCCCTGTAGGCTGGTTCTTCTCTCTCTCTTGGCTGCTGCAGCAGGCACTCAAGGGCCTGGTGGCCTTTCCTTGGTGGTGGTGAGGGAGCAGAAGTGAGCAGCAAAGTAGGCAGGGTGAGGAGGTAAGGGAGGGGGAGGAGGTGATGGAATGACCATCTGCAGAGAACAGCCTTCCTGCCTCCTCCTCCCTTTTCCTGCCTAACAAGTTTTCTGGCTGTTCTCTTATAGGGCTTTTTTCCAACTACACCTGTAGTTTGGCACCTAGTAGTTCAGCACTTAGGCTTCTTTGTGTGTTTCAGGCAATAAAAGGCAGCCCTAGGGCATATTGTTAAAACATCTTTTGAGGCCCACCAGAGACATAAGAGTTCCTTGAACAATAAGAAGCAAATTTTGTGCATTTTAAAATGTAATTAAGACCTTACACACTGTAATGATCCTGACCAGGAACCTGCTTTAAGTTAAGATATTAATGATCCAATACTAGAGTTAACCTGAGTAGATACAGGCCTCTGTTGTACAGTGCTACATGTTCAAGGTGGTCTCCAGGCTCTGTTGGGCCACAGAAATCTCTTGGCAACAGATAAACTTAAAACAAGAAGCCTACAGAGAGCTTCCACTTGGTACTGGCAATTATGCCACTTCACACTGGAAAAATTAATCACATGACCATCTGATATTGCATGAATGTTGCCCAAATGGTTTCCCTCTGAAGCATCTGAAGATGTGTAAGATTTCCTTGTTATCTACATTCCTTTTTCATTCTGTCTTAATCGACACAGTTTATCTTGACATTTGCTGTTGGGCCTTTCTTATTTAAAACCAGAAAGAAACCTGCAACATCTCTGCTTCTCTCTCACCTACAGTGCCCCTCCCTTTCTGTGGTGCAGAAGATTCACTAAATATTTCTATACATTCTCTATGAATGAAGAATTCTAAAATAATTTTTTATACTTTACCTACCTAAAAGAATGTTTTACCCTTCTTCCAAATTTTTGTACATGGAACTGCAGTCAGAACAACTGGAAATATTTCTACAAATACATCAACTGCAAAAAGAAAGGCAGCAACAGCCTTCACTCCTTATTGGATGCAAAGGGGAATATAGTAACTAGAGATGAGGTAAAAGCAGAAATATTTAATACCTTCTTTGCATCTCTTTTTAACAGTAAGACAGATTGCCTGCAGGACAACTGGAGTTCTAGACAGAACAAAGGAGTAGGGGTGCAATATAAGCCCCTTGTAATCAAGGAGGAGGTAGTTAGAGACTTGCTGAGTGGCTTGGATCCTCACAAGTCCATGGGACCAGATGGGATCCATCCAAGAGTGTTGAAAGAACTAGCTGATGAACTCGCTAAGCCACTGTCCGTAATTTACCAACAGTCCTGTCTTACTGTTTATGTACTGGAAGACTGGAAATTGGCTAGTTTGACACCCATTCACATGAAGAGTCAGAAAGACCATCTGGGTTATTATAGACCTGTCACCCTGACCTCAGTCCCAGACAAAGTCATGGAACAGATAGTCCTGTGCACTATTGGGCAGCACCTGCAAAATAACCACGACATTAGACCCAGTCAGCATGGATTTCGGAGAGATACGTCTTGCCTGACCAACCTGATCTCGTTTTNATGAGAACAGAGAGTGTTGGTGAATGGGGTAACATTCAGCTGGCAGCCAGTCACTACTGGAGTCCCACAGGGATCAGTGCTTGACCCGGCACTGTTTAATATCTAGGTAAATATTTAATATGGATGAGGGAGTTGAGCCCACCATTACCAAGTTTGCAGATGATACCATGCTGGAGGCAAATGTGGAGCTACCAGAGTGTAGAAGGGCCCTTCAGAGGGATCTTGACAGACTAGAGAAATGGGCAGATTCAATGATATGAGATTTAACAAGTCTAAGCACCAGGTTGTCCTGGGTAAATTAAGATGAAGTTTGAATTGAATTCAGAAATACTTCAATAATAAATATAAGGAGAGAAATAAGATTACTGGGAGAAAAAATGATATAACAAATATCACAGAATATTCTGAGTTGGAAGGGACCCACAAGGATCATCGAGTCCAACTCTTAACACTGTCTCCCTGGTGGGAATCGAACCCGGGTCCTTCACACACCAGGTGGGAACACTTACCACTGTACTAAAGTGGCCTCTAATATATATATATTTGAATAATAACAGTATCAAAAAAACCCAGTGGAACAATGACAACTGTAGACAAGTGAAATAATAAACAAACATGAGGAGGGTGCTTAGTTCAAGGGAAAAAACAAGGCACCTCCAAGATTCCAGGGGCAGAAGAATAGGGTTCAGGATAGGCAAACCAGTGGAGTAACAGCCAGTGATCCTTTCCTGAAATGTCCAAGGGGCTGCAGGGAGATTGAGCGGTTGGCAGGGGAAAGGCTGTGATGGGGTGAGGAGTCAAAGGTCCATGTGGTCCTGGGCAAAATGGTGGTGGTAGAGATCAGAGGTGAAAACGAGGCATCTTCAGCCCAGAAGGTCCATGTACCTCTCCTCCTGAGGCCCAGCAGCTGTAGTTAGAGGGCCTCGGGCCCCTCCCATGTCACATGCCTTGTGGTCATGTGTTCACATGCCATTGACGGTCAGTCAGCCTGCCCTGGTCCTCAGGACCCTCCCCTAGATATATGCCTTGCCAGAAAGCGAAGATAAGAAAAAGAATCCTCCATTGTTTGTTCAGTAGAAAAGAGAAAAACTCCTCCCCTGGCCACATTCTTTTCAGAGAAGGGAAGACAAGACAAAAAAAAAACCACAAAGCCTCTAATACTAAACCCATAACAAGAGGGAAGGGGAGATAAGAAGAGAAAACTATTGTCTGTTCCAGTAAAAAGGAGAAAAGTTTTCTAATAGAACAAAAGGTCTCTCCCCATGACACAGGTTCTTCACTTTGGACATAACAATCGCATGCATCACTATTGGCTGGGGAATGATTGGATGGAGAGTGGTGAAATGGAAAAGGATTTAGGAGTAATGGTTGACAGAAAGCTTAATATGAGCCAGCAGTGTGCCCTGGTGGCAAAGAGGGCCAATGGCATCCTGGCCTGTATTAGGAACAGCGTGGTCAGTCAGACTAGGCAAGTTATCGTTCCCCTGTACTCAGCACTGGTCAGACCACATCTTGAGTACTGTGTGCAGTTCTGGTCTCCCCAGTTTAAGAAGGGTGTTGAACTGCTTGAGAGGGTCCAGAGAAGGGCGACAAGGATGCTGAAAGGGCTGGAGAAGAAGCCCTATGGGGAGTGACTGTGGGAGTTGGGATTGTTCAGCCTGAAGAAGAGAAGGCTCGGAGGTGACCTCATTGCTGTTTACAACTAGCTGAGTGGAGGTTACAGCCAGGTGGGTGTGAATCTCTTCTATCAGGCTGATGACACCATAACAAGAGGACATATCCTTAAACTATGCCAGGGGAGATTTAGACTGGATGTTAGGAAGAGGTTTTTTTTACAGAGAGAGTGATCCCTCAGTGGCATGGTCTGCCCAGGATGGTGGTGGAGTTGCCATCCCTGGAGGTGTTCAAGAGAAGATTGGATGAGGAACTCAGTGACATGGCCTAGATGATGGCAGGCTTGGAGGGATGAAGCGTGGTTCTTGTGGTTCCACACTTGTGGTTTTGATCGCTGGGTGACCATTTGCTTGGGAGTTGGACTAGATGACCCTGTGTGTCCCTTCCAACTCGGAATAACCTCTGAACCTGTGAACTTAGTAAAGCATACTGTGGGGGAAATTCAAGGTTTTATTTTCATTTGCATTATCTAACAGCGTGAAGTAGCTTTGGAAAAAATTGCATTTCATTTTAAGTGGATCTGACATGACTACAATGGCATTCTGCATCAGAATAAGTGAGAATAGGTCACTAGATTTTTAACCCACTGTGTCTTCTTTCTCCAGAAATACCATTCGAGAGTATTGCTTGCATTTTCAGTGCACAAAATTTGTGGAAAACAAAACTTACTGACTGTACTGAAGCTTGTTATCTTTGTTGTGGCTTAATAGACAGCAGGAATGACACCAAAATAAATACTCTGAAGGTTGCAACACCTAACATGTAAGGAATTCTCCTTGTATTGGTGTTTTACATAGTAATTACAGTTATCCCCCCTCATTTGCTAGGAACAGGTCATGCCACAGGCCTCGCAAAATCCAAACTCGCAAAGAAACGCAGGTCATTAATATGCATGCAGGCCACACCCATTGCTCCACCCTCCAGTCACTCTGGAGCCCTGTGGACAATTTTCTTCTTCTTCCCTCCAGCTCTCTGAGCACGGGGGAGCAAAGGCAACTGTTTCTGAACCCCCTCTGGCTTGGGAGACCCACCACCCAGAGAATGTTTGGGCTTCTCCGGTCTGCTCCGAATACACTCTCATAGCCCAAATCCCACGCCGCTGCTCCCTCCCCCCGACCCCAGTGCTCGTGCCCAGGTGTCCCAGCATGGCATCACAGACCCACGGCCGCCCTGTGCTGGCAGCCCATGCCAGCAGCCCCGACAAGCTGGGAGTCGGGAGCTGGCAGCCCCAGCATGGCATCCTGGCCCTGTGGCCATGCCGCCCTGGCGGGCTGACGTGGGGCCAGGATGCCACGCTGGGATGCCCAGGCACAAGCACCGGGGCTGAGGGGAGGGAGCAGTGGTGCGGGGTTTTGGCTGTAAGCATGCAGTCGTAGCAGCCTGCAGAAACCCACAGATTCTCCGGGGGGTGGTCTCCCTAGTCAGAGAGGGCTCGGAAACCTGGCTGCTGGCACCACGCATGCTTGCCATTCCTCCACGGTGGGAAGGGGTGTCCTCGGGCTGAGGGAGTGGGTTCGGTCGATATCAGAGTTTCCTTCCCTTTAACATCCACCGATCCTGGGAGAGGCAATGTTGCCCATATGGTCCCAGAGGGGGGGGGAACAGAAGCCTCCTCCTGGTGTAGCGACAGCTGCCCCCTCCCAGCACACAGCGCTTGCCCCACCTCGCTTGCCTTACTTTCGTGGGGCAGATTCCTGGCTCAGGGACAGCGACACGATGCCACCATTGAGTGCCCCCTCCCTGCAGGGTGGGGTGAATCTCGCCTCACAGGCACCGCTGCACGGTCCCTCGGCAGAGCAGAGGGACTGCTCATGCATCAGCTGGGTAAACTCGCAAATGGTTGAATCAAAACTGCGAGAAATTTGCCTCGCAAATGGGTGGGGTCGTAAAGCAGAGGTCGCAATGCACCGGGGATTCACTGTACCACTATTTTTGTGCTCTGGGGCCATTATCAAAACCCTAAGGTGTTTTGTTTTGTTTTTTTTCTTATTGAAATATAAAGGGCTAATTTCCTTGTTTAAGTAAGTGTTTGTTGCAATCTGAGATATTTTAAGGTACCTGTGACAAGGTTTTATAGGAACCACTGCCTTTTGGAGGATCATCTAGGGAGTCAGCAGTTTACACACAAAAATCTTCATGCTGTACAAAATTAGGTGTGGCAACCAAAGCAAGCCCTGGCTAAAATTATCAGGAAACAAGGTGGACTCTAATGTGCATTAAAGTAATCAAAGGGGGAAAAAATCTAAATGGAGAATTTTTATGATAGAGGATGCAAATTTTTGCCACACTCCTACTATTTCCTTTAATCACAATAGCAAAACTGAGTTTGTCAAAGAATGACACATTACCTACATTTCTTTATTTAGATATGCATTCATACTGTTTACATTTCATAAAATCATAGAATCACAACACATTTTAAGTTGGAATGGACCCATAAGGATTGCTGTATTCAGTGTTAATTTGTCTATGGATAGAAAAGCAATACATTTTGAAATGTCCTTAAGTCTTGTGTGAAAGATGTATTTTCTCTGCAGGTCTCATCTGCCCGCCTTAAGCATCTGTTTCAGATTCTCTGTATCTCAGATGCTATAAAATTGCCTATATATGGGCTCCTAAATCAAGCCTTTAGTCAGTACGATCAATGTTGACATGAAAGCTTCTCATGTCACCTTAAATTAGGCACCTTCATTTGGTCAGCTGAATAGTTCTAAAGCTCCATTACCTATAGTGATTAGTGGCTTTATTAACTTGTCCTCATATATGTTTAGTGACAGCTGAGGTCTGCACAATTCTGGCAAATACACCACACCACTGCAGGAGACCTGCCCCCTCTGGAAAGACAGATGGAATATACATCGGACAGTCTCAAAACAAGATGGCACTGGACACCTCTGTTAGGCAACTGATCTGAATGCACAAGTATAGATTTAAATTTATACTGTATTTTCAGTTAAAAAGCCTGATCTTGAATCCTATTTCATGTATAAAGTTATTCACATACATATAAACACACTTTTCATTGAATTATGCTTGCATCTCAGTGACCTCACAATGTAGGTCACTGAGAAACATGACTTTCATAGATCACTTATATCATATTTTATTTATTTAATTATTTATTTTTCTTTCCTGCCTATAAAATTGTGGATATTTTCAACCACACACACACACACACACACAGAATATTATGAGTTGGAAGGGACCCACAAGGATCACACACAGAATCACACAGAATATTATGAGTTGGAAGGGACCCACAAGGATCATCTAGTCCAACTCACCACCTAACACCCGTACAGAGACCGAGAGCACATCCCAGAGCATAACACCAACCTAGATCCCTCACAGTCTAGCAGGCCACTCCGAGCCGGAAGGGGCCCAGTGTCATCCAGCCCTACACCCCCCAGCTAGACCATGTCACTAAGCTCCTCGTCCAGTCTTCTCTTAAACACCTCCAGGGAAGGCGACTCCACCACCTCCCTGGGCAGCCCATTCCAATACGCAATTACTCTCTCTGTGAAGAACCGCTTCCTAATCATCTAGTCCAACTCACCATCTAACACCCACTTTTCACTTCATAAAGAAAATTTGTGCAACTATCCTCAGTTGTTTTAATTACTAATCTATTCTGTCTGTATATTATTATTGGGTCCAATATTCTGGACACAGAGATGCTTATACTTTCTCAGGTCCAGGTGTGTCTCTCCCCATGTTCTCGAACCACATCACTTTTTCTTCTCTGTGGTTAGGTTTCTACATAAAGCAAACCAGTCAAAGGAAACTGAGTAAGAGTCATGATATATACACATAAACTTTTGACCTCCATGAATAGGGACCACCCTGACATTTTACAATAACACTTGACAGCATGTGAGCTTATTTTTAGCTTTGTTTTATAACAAATGCATTGAAATCTCCATATAGCAACCATATCCCTTCCTAGTATTGTTACACTAAAAATACTTTCAAATCATGTACCATAATTTTTGTGAAATACATAGAGCTGCTCCAGCCATACTTTAGGAAATAATAAATTAACAGAATAGATTTATGGTGTGTGCAAAAGTGAAATTGTGTGCAGAAGTAAAAAAACGTATTATTATAGTATTAGTACTATTAATCAGCAAAGAATCTCCATGAGGGAAAAAATCAAGCAGAGTCTGATTTCAGATGTGAAGACAGAATCCCTATACAAATAATATGGAATTTTACCTCAGGAGTTTTAGAAAATGTCGAGTTATTTTTTTACTTTCAGAGCAATACACAAAAGCTGAAAAAAATAATTTCTCACTTTTTCAACAAAGTCTGATTGCATTGATTTGGAGGAAGGGTGAAACAGATTTTTAAAAAGGACGTTTCAGCCTGAAATATGGCAAGAGAAAGCAAGCTGTAATATTCAGAGAGATTTTCTAACCTTAACCTCAAGCTAAAGCTATCAGGACTTGCTCAATAATGTTGACAGCATATGATTCATTTTACTTATTTCATCTTGCCAAGGACAACTGTACAAAGACGGGGGAAAAAAAGCAGTCTATGCTTTTTCTTGTCTATGACATTTAATAAGTGCCTTCAAAGTTAATTTTTTTTTTCACTAATTCTGCAAATGAAAATGCTAAGGGAACAAACTAAATCTTGGTGATTTTTTTTTTTTTTTTTTACTGTTTAACTTGTAAGAATTGGAAAAGTGAGAAATCTCATTAAGAGCTTTTCGTTTTATTTAGTAACATTAGTAACAGGGTACAGTAGTTCAAGTGGATGTTAAATGGTTGCATGCTATTTTATAAGCTTTTGAGTTGTAAGATAAATGTGGATGTGGAATGGGTTGCCTGCAGAGGTGGTTGAGTCACCAACCCTGGATGTGTTCAAGGGGAGGCTGGATGAGGTGCTAAGTGATATGATCTAGATGTAGAGGATAGGTTAGTTGGATTTTAGGTTGGACTAGATGACCTTCAAGGTCCTTTCCGGCCTTATCTATACTCTGATACTGTGATAAATAACTTAATCTGCATGAGGGATTTTTTTTAAGCATCATTATGAAGACATCTTGTGAAACTTAGTACATAATTCCCCTGTACACGGCGCTGGTCAGACCTCATCTTGAGTACTGTGTGCAGTTCTGGGCTCCCCAGTTTAAGAGGGATGTTGAGCTGCTTGAGAGGGTCCAGAGAAGGGCAACGAGGATGGTGAATGGACTGGANTGAATCTTTTAGCTTACCTTCGGTACAATTATTCATAGCTCAAACTCATGTGGGCCAGCACTATATCCTTCTCACTAATGCATCACAAGAATAACTTTCTTATGTATTTCTTCTCATAATGCTGCTGTATTGAAGAAGTAAAATATTACCCCAAGTATAGAATTAAGAAATTTTGTTAAATAAATATCAAAGCCTTAAGCCTACAATGATTTAGACATCAAGGAACAAAATATTGGAAAGTCTCCTAATGCTTAAAAAACTACTTGGCCCAAGATTCAGTTTTTCTTAATGTGATGATTACAAAGAATGAATGAAATTGTATTTCTCACCTTTTGGAAAATTAATCCATCTAAATATTGTTTTTTATTATTTCAAAAGGGGAGGGGAGGAGAAAAAGAAAAGAAGAAAAAACTCCTAAACCAACAAACTCTGAACCAATGAATATAATTTCTTAATGGTCTTTTGCAGCTGTATGAACATCTAAAAATATTTCAGGTGTGAGAAATGGGCTCATAAGAATTATAATTTTTAATGTATCTTATTATAAAGCAAAGGTATAACAGCATTGGATGCATGGCTTGGGAGACTCCAAGTCAGAGACGTGCAGTTCCTCAGTAGGTTTCACATTTTATATTCTATAATTATACATATATTATACATTATATACAATATATATTAGCTGTTCATATGTATACATCAACCATTCAGGGGATAGGAGGGGTTATTACAATTAGATCATTCACATGAACACAGCCCCCTCTTCTCCCTTCTGGGCATGCTCAGTTAACTGTGAGGAAGGATCTTGTTGATTTTGGAGGAAGTCCCAGCTCTTCCTCCATAACCTTTCCACCTCAGTCACAAGACCAGTTCAGGCTGGCTAGTTGATTCAATCATCTCATGTCTGGGGCTCCTGCTGATACAGCTACTTGCAGTTGGGCTTCCTTTTTTACAGTTATCTCAGAACAGAAACTTGAGTTAATCCCTGATAGGCTCAGCAGGCTGATCCCGTTGTTGATTAACTAGGCACAGAGCTAGTGCCAGCCTGGTGACTTCTCTTGGACTTTCAAGCTCTTGTTTCTTGCTTTTTGGAACTACTTCAAAACTTACACAGTTCAAAATCAGTCAATTGCAAAGGCTCAGATATTCTAAAAAAAACCACAATATAATTGGACAAATTTATGTCCTATCTTGTATGTACTAGTAACATTAAAAATATCCCTGAGTATGTAATATTAACATTATAAGTAATTGTATATATATATATATATATTCTATTTTATGAGGGCCAAAAACTTCTTTCATCCTTCACTAAGGAATTCAGTAAAATTCTATTAGTCTTTGAGTTTAAAAAAAATAATTTCATCATTACCAATCATTCTTCAGACCCACAATCCTCATGCTTATTACAGACTGTGATAGGATATAAGGATATAAGTAACAGGAATCTTTCAGGTCTCTGAGAGACCCACAGATACTGAACGTATCTTCAGCTTAATCTTCTTGATGATTTGCAGAGTCCACATGAACAAATAAAAGCAGTATAGCAATATGTTGCCCTGGGAAAACAAACACAGGCACTGTTCAAATAGCTTTGTTTGCTTGATGCACACCTCTGCTTTCTGAAATAGTTCGTCCAAGATAGGTAGCATTGACAACATATAATTGCACAGTATGACCTTGTACGAAAACATGACTTGCTTGTAAACATCGAGATAATTTCTCTGGCGATTTCTGTCTCTTCTAAACTTATGTTTTATTATTTCCCTGTGGTAGCTATTTAAGAAATCAATCATTGTCCTGTAAGCACTAGTATTGGCGAGTCAGAGGTTTAATAAACTCCTGATATATATTCTGAATGGATATGAGATTACAGAGGTTCAAGAGCATTCCTTTTTTGCATACACTTTGAAATGCTTCTTGAAAACTGATCATTCCAGAGTAAGCACAACTATGTGGAGATAAGAAACAAGCTTTTCCACATTATGCAAATTCCCACACGGGTCAGAGAATGTCACTCTACTTATGGAACAGAGGGGGTTTGCACATTTGAACTTCACAGAGTTAAACTCAGCTCTCTGTCCTTTTGTTTCCTCTTCAGTAATTATTCTTAACTGTAGTAACTCTAATATATGTGTGAGCAAATGCATACAAAATAAATCTTCACTTAGGTTTCTCTGGAATTTTTTTATCTTTCTGTTCTTCCCTCCAATGAGTAGGTTATGACATTTAAATGTACTTATGTGTAATGTTCAAGTCAGTCATTTTTAGAGGTTAAGGAATCATTTAAAATATTGGCTGTGGCAAATGAGTCCTGTAACTGAGACAGGCTTTTCCTGAGTACAGTTTCAGTTTTGTGTCATTCCAATTGAGGAAAAAACAAACACCTCTGTAAAGTAAATAAACTTTACTTTTACTGACAGTAGAACTAGTATTTACAATTCCTTATGGATAGGCACTATAAAAACATAAATTGACACTGCTTTATTTTAAAATATTTTAAAATCCGAAGAAATAAATGAGAGGAGAGGTGAAGTCTATAGCCTTCAGCAAGCCATCAGGTTCCATAAACTGTACCTGAAAAACCCGATAATGACAGAATATCTTGCCTTCACCCATCTTGGAAAAACATTATATTGAAGTCCAGCAAATGTCTGTTTATATACTGGTATATTTTTGTTCTTTGATCAGATTAATCTGTTTTGATTAGTCTCCAGAAAGATCTGTACCGCTGAGTATTTGTCTAGGCCAATACAGTGGGGTTTTTTCACTAAAGAATTGAGAACTTCGACAGAAGAGAGGGTTTTTTTCTAGAAAAAAAAAAAAAAAACATGTACAAAAGAGTGTAGAAGGGGTGAGACAGCTGTATTGTTCTTGTTGTGGGTATAAAATGGAATTATCTACTAGTACTAGTGAAAGTATTATACACATCTTTCTTGCTCTGCAAGAGAGAGTCAGATTTTCTGGGATACTAACACAAACAAGAGAGGCATTTAGGGCTATAGTCTGCTACAGATATGGTAAATTCTAGCCTGAATCCTCCAGTGGAATTGTAACTTCTGTAAAGTCAATGGGAGCTTTCTCACTGACTTGCCTGGAGACAGAATTTCCTACGTACTCTGAAGAGCTAGGTTTTGATATGTAAAGCAAAAACTAACAAAACCAAAGAGGTACAGTCGCTCTTTGTCTGACAATTATGCTTTGCGTAGAACTGTGCCTATAGTAGAATGGGATGGAATACAATAAAAGAGAAGAAAACTGAATTACAGTGATTCCCTGTTACTCGCGGGCTGTTGGGTCTGGCCCTCTTCACGTGAGTCCTGGAATCCGCGAAGATAGCGAACCCACTAAGTAGTCAACTACACCACACCTGTAGCCACGCTCCCTCCCCTAACAAGATCTGGAGGATGGTCCTGAGAGCAGGGCTTGTCTCAGTTGTCTGGCTGTGCTCCACCAAGCACTGGGGTGGGGGGGTGAGCAGCAAGCACCAAGGCCAACGCCGAGCAGTGAGGCCGGTGCCAAGCGGCCCCTGGGCTCCTCCAGGCCCTGGCCATGGGACCTGCCTGACCAGTCAGCCTGACCTCGGTCCCATGCAAAGTCATGGAACAGATGGTCTTGTGTGCCATTACACAGCAACTGCAGAACAACCATGACATTGGATCTAGTCAGCATGGATTTCGGAAAGGCAGGTCCTGCCTGACTAACCTGATCTCCTTTTATGATCCAGTGACTCGACTGGTCGATGACAAAAAGGCTGTGGATGTTGTGTACTTGGACCTTAGCAAAGCCTTTGACACGGTTTCCCACAATAAGATTCAGGAGAAACTTGTAAAGCACGGGCTGGAAAGGAACATTTTATGCTGGGTCACAAACTGGTTGGAAGGGCGGGCTCAGAGGGTGGTAGTGAATGGTGCAACATCGGACTGGTGGCCAGTCACTAGCGGAGTCCCACAGGGGTCAGTGTTGGGCCCAGTACTGTTCAACATCTTTATCGATGACATGGACGAGGGAATTCAATCCATCATCAGCAAGTTTGCAGATGATACTAAGCTGGGGGCAAATGTTGAACTGCCGGAGGGTAGGAAGGCCCTCCAGAGGNCCATCCCTGGAGGTGTTTAAGAGAAGACTGGACGAGGAGCTTAGTGACATGGTCTAGCTAGGGGGTGTAAGGCTGGATGACCCTGGGCCACTTCCGGCTCGGAGTGGCCTGCTAGACTGTGAAGCACCTAGGTTGGTATTACGCTCTGGGATGTGCTCTCGGACTCTGTACGGGTGTTAGGTGGTGAGTTGGACTAGATGATCCTTGTGGGTCCCTTCCAACTCATAATTTTCTGTGATTCTGTGATTGTGGGCCTGCAAAGGGGTGGGGAGGGATGGTGCCTCCTGCTCCCACACAGACACACACAGTTCTCCTGCAGTGTGGCAGAGAACAATGCCACCATGCAGGCACCCGCCATGGCATGGGTGCCTGCCCCTCTCAACCCCGGCTCGGCACAGCCAAACACCAGCCCACCAGCCCCCGCGGGAGGAGGGATGATGCCTCCCGCTCTCACGTACAGACACACAAAATGGCAGCCCTGTCTTGTAGCCTGGCAGAGGACAATTCCAGCCGTGCCAAAACACACATTTACACTAAACACATCCCAGTTGCACCACGCTGGCTCCTGACTGGGTCCAATTTACATAATTCTGAGCAAACTGGGTTCGCAGTAGGTTCTGCATACATGCCAGGTCCCACAACTCACTGGAAAATCAACAGCGAGTATGCGGATCCAGCAAATTACCGATTGTGACTATGCAGAGGATCACTGTACTTTGCTTTTCTCCTGCACCAGTTAACCAGGCCAAATGTGTAGATCTGGAGGAAACTGCACTATCAGAAAACCTATACATTACCTCATTGAGCTGCTTTATGTAATATTTGCCCTTAACCAGGAAAACGTTTTGGAGAATATTTATTATGAGAATTCAAGAGGGACTGGCTGAGCCAACAATGAGCTGGTCAAAACTTCTAAAAATCTCAGTCCTAAAAAGCTACTACTAAAAATCGAGAAAATGAAACACAACATGAATATGATAGATCTGAAGAGTTTCCTTTTTAAAAAAATTCAGTAAATTTTCTAATTTAATCAAGGTAAATGTTATTTTCTTTTTCCATTATGTTTAACAACTAAAATTTTCCCATATTTTCCTAATTTAATGAGAACCTACTGCACTGAAGATTTATGCAGAGGAATTTAGGAATCCTAGATAATTCCAGTGTTTCTCAATGAAATAATGTAAAGGGATATTGTTACCTGATAATTTATTTAACATAAGTAAAAGTTTTCTGTTTCTTCTGTCAGTTGCCTGTACAAAAGAAAACAAAAGAATTTGCAATGAACGATCAATCAAAAAATTCCATTATTTTTAATCTTTATTCCCATTTCAAGTAAAGAATTTAGCACATTAGCTTCTATGAAACCTATATGAAATCTTGGGAGTTTTATTTTAGTTTTAACTTGTATGTTAGAATATAATTACAGTGTTTAAACATAATATCTCAAAAATACTTCATTGTGCCAATCAAGAGATTAGCTTTGTGGAAATAAAATGAGAGATTACTGTAGATTTAAGGATCATTGCATTGAAGGACCGATTTTATAGCAGGTGTTAAGAAACTCAGACCTGCCAATGTCAACTAAATACATTAGACTTGCCATTGTTAGTTCTCTGGTGGAAATTGTAAGTATGAATTTAAAAGAAAGCAGTGTTCACACCTCTTCAAAAAACATTAAAGCCTTTAAGTTTCAGGTGTAACCGCAGTCTGGAGAGAAGGACAGATAAAACTAATCCTGCAAAGTCACAGGAAAATTTGCTTGGAAGTTGGGCTAGATGATCCTGTGGGTCCCTTCCAACTCTGAATAACCTGTGAACTTGTGAAAACTCACAGAATCTATGACAGTCAGACTGCTACTCTTGTAAAGTGGCAGAACCAGAACCAGATGTATACTGAATCAGAAAAAGAGGCTAAAAATGTGGAAGGGGAAGACAGAGTTTGAAGTGTTTGTAGCCTTCATAAAATATTGGTGTAATTTGTGGAATGGTCCCATTGTGTTACAGTTAAAAAAATTAAAATCATTGTCATCTTAATCATGACACTCAAGGCTGTGTATATTAAGAAGAAATTTGTGTTCAAATGCTGTATCTTTCAAATTCTGTGCATAAAATTTGGGTTCACTTTAGGAAGCTTAGAATAGTGATCATAAGCTGCCACTCAATTATTTTTACATAATTTCCCAAAGTACGCACAGTTGGAAGAGAACTTAATCTGAACTGTATAAATGCACAGAATGAATATTACAGACACAAATGTCAAACAGATGAGATGTTTCAAACAGTGCACAAGAACTGTTGAAATACAGTGATCCCCCGTTACTCACGGGCTGTTTGGTCTGGCCCTCTTCATGCGAGTCTTGGAATCTGTGAAGATAGTGACCCCACTATATAGTGAAGTATTCCATGCCCGTGACCACGTCCCCTCCCCTAATAAGTTTTGGAGGATGGCCCTGAGAGTGGGGCTTGTTTCAGTTGCCTGGAGGCTGCCCGACATGGCTGTGCTCCATCAAGAGAGGTGTGCAGTTGCTGCATTTAGCAGCAGGGCGAGTGGGGCAGGTGAGCGGCTAGCATGGCCCCTGGGCTCCACTGGGCCCCGGCCATGGGACCTTCTTGACTGTGGGCACAGATCGGGGTTATGGCAGTGCTTCAACGGGGCAGCCAGCCCATGCCGGCCAGGGCCGGCCGGCAGCCGCAGACACCATGGCGCCAGGGCCAGACAGCGCTAACCCCGTTAGAAATTAAACTGCAGTGTCAGTTGTCTCTTCCTATTTTTCTCTGTTACAATAAAATTCCTTTTAGCACAGCCACCACTTGCCTTCTGGTGATTTTCTTGTCATTCTTTTTCCAACAGGGTCTCAGTATCTGTACTAAGTGCTCTTGTTCAGCTGGCTGTCGAACAGTACTCCCCGGTCCCTTCCTGCCTGGCTATGCTCCAGCCACTGTGTCCTCAGTCTCCAGAGGTCCCTTCCAGCTTGTGGTCCTGTGGTTATAGTCCCCACAGAACTCAACCAGGAAACCAGGTCTAGGACAGGGATGGTGACAGGTACTAGTCAGGAACCTAGCAACAACCAGACAAATCCGCAGTGTCCATGTAGGCCCAAGTTCAAGCTAGGAAGTGAAGGTTCATCTCAACAAGGTGAGTGACCCTGCTTTGCCTGATGATATGCAGCTCAGGCAAGCTAGGTAGGAGCATTTGAGTTCCAAGACGAGGGAAATGGCCATTGTCAGCCTGCCCTTTCTGAGTAGCCCGATCCCTGATGCCTTAGATGCACCACATCAGTGCTGGGCTGTCCAGTGAACCTCTCAATGAGGAGAAAGCGTGCTCAAGGCCATTACTCACTACTTGGAAATTATAGTATAAGAACTGAACAGCAGAGAGAGTAATGCTGCAAAGCATGATGCCTTGGCATTATTCAATATACAGTGATCCTCCACAGTCACAATCCGTAATTTGCAAGATCCCATACTCGCTGTTGATTTTCCAGTGAGCGCAGTGCGTGCACAGAGCCTGACCACGACCCCAGCCTGCTTGGCCCCAGCCCCACCGCTCGCATGGGCGAGCACAGCCGGTCCCCCCCTCCCTCCCCCCCAACCCTGCCACTTGCAGGGCAAGTGTAGCCGGTTCGTCCCAGCTCCCCACTGCTGCTTGCAGGAGTGGCAAGCACAGTCGGTCCCATCCCCAGGCCCCCCCACCACCACTTGCAGGACCCGGGACTCGTCGCTCCCACGGCGCTAGGACTCCCCACTGCCGCGGCACTGGAACACCCAACTCCCATGGTGCCAGGACTGCCCGCTCACGCGACACTGAGACTTCCTGCTTGCGCAGCACACAATGCCGTCACCCACCACTCATTGCTCGCCTCCTGCCCCAGAACTCGGCCCCCGCCCCGGTGGAGCACAGCCGGACATCTGAAACAAGCCCTGCTCTCAGGACTGTCCTCCAGACCTTATTAGGGAATGAGGTGTGGCCACGGGTGTGGCATACTCAATTAAGTAATGGGTTCACTACCTTCACAGATCCCACGACTCACACGCGAAGGCCCAGACCCAACAGCCTGCGAGTAACAGGGGATAACTGTATTAGTAGAGGAAAATGTCTTAATTCTATGGATCCCCTTATCTCAAGTTATGTCACAGGAGAAAACTATGTAATGGTCCTGAACTAGTGAAGACAACTAAAATTCTCATAAAACTCCCTGGAAGTAACATAGATAACCAATAAAGATGAATAATCAGCTTCATCTTTCTTTATACTTGTAGCTCTATATGTAGATTTTTCTATGTCTGTAGCAGTTTGGTTACATTACAATTCATTTCTTGCTCAACAGAAAAATTCCTGCTTTTATGTGAAATCTGAATTATAAAATAGGACCATAACTGCCCTGGGTAATCTATTCAATAGTGAATAGCTCAATTAATGGAAGTCAGTTAAGATACCAGCTCAGACATATATTGTCCATTTGTTTCCCCAGGTTTTCTCTGTAAAGAATTTCTTCTAGTTTACTGTTTTATGTCCTCAGTGTTCCTGTCTATACAAGTGTTCCTCAGTCTCATCTGTGATACTCTGAAGAAGAAAGACCTGTAAAGTTTCTATTGTGGAGAAGATATTTTGATACTGTATACATAATGTGTACACATGTTTTAAATATATGCATAAAATTTATTGTTCAGAAATCTTGTCTTTAAATCTATGAGTGGCAATTAATTTCTTGAGGTCTAAAAGTGAAAAGAAGTTTTGTGTTGATTGATCTGTCTTAGTAGGGATTCAAAACACCCAAATGTTCACTACAACTTTAATGAAAAAACAAAGATATATGTTTTGGAGCCATACAAGTCATGGAAAGGCACAAAGAGGCAAAATTTATAGTTGCACATGAACAAGATGAATGTTTGATCTTTGTTTATATTGAACTCTCCTTAGATTTTAATACTTAACTCCAGGAAGAAATATTTTTTTCTGTCTTTTCAGCTTTATGGGAAAAAAAAGTGGTTTTGGCGCTTTCTTTGTAAATTCTCAATATAGTTGAGCAACATGGGTCATTCTCTACATGGCATAACATTTTTACTTAATAAAGATGAAAAGATAGTACAGAAACAGCATGGT
The DNA here is from genome assembly GCA_013390025.1 of Pitta sordida. Classification (NCBI taxonomy): domain Eukaryota; kingdom Metazoa; phylum Chordata; class Aves; order Passeriformes; family Pittidae; genus Pitta; species Pitta sordida. The sequence continues at coordinate 27,767 of WEKX01012908.1, forward strand.
TATTTGTGCCTTCTTACTTGCATCTTCTCATACCCGCAGAAATTTTTCCTGCAGTACTTACTCAATTATTCATGGAGCAGTGCATAATTCCTTGGGACAGCACAGTCCCTCACTGCTGCAGCAAGCAGCCCCGGCTGACCCTGTCAGGAGTCAGGAAGTCTTTAACCATAACACAGGGACCGCGTCAGCTAGCACATATGCCCATATGTCCATATGCACATATTCATTGCCTCAGGCAAAGCAGTCCTGCCAGTGCTAGCTGCTGCAGTGAGAGGGAAAAAAACCTCACAGAGAGGGTGATCTCACAGTGGAATGCTGCCCAAAGAGGTGGTGGAGTCACCGTCCCTAGAGGTCTTTAAGAAAAGGTTGGATGGTGTACTTGGTGGCATGACCTAGATATTAGGGTAGTGTGTTATAGGTAGGATGGTGTGTTGGTAGCAGGATGGCAACTGGTTAGGTAACAGGTTTGGCTAGGTTAGGTAATAGGTGATAGGTTGGATTCGATGATCTCTAAGGTCTTTTCCAACCTTACTGATTCTGTGATTCTGTGACTCCCGCGCTTCTTACTGCTGTAAGGAGCCCAGGATGTTGCAGTGTTGCAAAGTTGACATATTTCTGAAGATAATTTGCCATATTAATGTCTGACCCATATTCACGGATTATAGGTATTCTGGGACTCGTGGGAGACCAATAATCCACAAATATGGAAGTATGGCTGTATTATAGAAAGCTATTGCTAGGCAGCATTTTTACAGTGAAGAGGAAATTATCTTGATTTCTACACTGAATATGAAGGAAAGATGTGCCAATGGGTCAGCATTAAGTGAAAAACAGTGACTGCTCTCTATGAAATAGCAGTCAGTACAGTTAAAGGCTAGGGAGTTCAGTGAGGTCCATGCTTTATTATCCCTTACCCTCATTTCAAAGAAGAAGAGGTTAGAATATAGGTATTTGTCTGTAAAAGAGCAAATTGTGGCCTAGACAGGAAAACAAAATGTTTCATGAGAAGAAAAGAAGGCCACAAAGGTATGTATAAGCTTTCACCTTAGCTCAGAACAGAAAAATAAATAATTGAACTGAGCCAAAAAAATGTTAGTATAGATAACAGTTGAGGAAAAAGTCCAAAAATATTCAATTAAATACATAGTTCACAGGTTCCTCTGAGTTGGAAGCGACCCACAGGATCATCTAGTCCAACTGCCAAAAACAGCCTCCCAAAAACTAGACCATGTCACTAAGCTCCTCATCAAGTCTTCCTTAAACACCTCCAGGGACGGTGACTCCACCACCAACCGTAGCAGACCATTCCACTGAGAGATAACTCTCTCTGTGTAAAAAAACTTCCTAACATCCTGTCTAAACCTCCCCTGGCGTAGCTTAAGGCCATGTCCTCTCATTCTGGTGTCGTCAGCCTGAGACAAGAGATTCACGCCCACCTGGAGGCAACCTCCCCGCAGGTAGTTGTAAACAGCAATTAGATCACGTCTGAGCCTCCTCTTCTCCAGGATGAACAACTCCAGTTCCCATAGCTGTTCCGCTAGGGCTTGTCCTCCGGTCCTTTCACCATCCTTGTCACACTTCTCTGGACCCTCTCAAGCAGCTCAACATCCTTCTTCAACTGGGGAGCCCAGAACTGCACACAGGACTCAAGATGTGGTCTGACCATCATGGAGTATAGGAGAAGGATAACGTCCCTAGTCCAACTGACCACACTGTTCCTGATGCAGGCCAGGATGCCATTGGCCTTCTTACCCACCTGGGAACACTGCTGGCTCATATTAAGTTTTCTGTCAATCATTACTCCTAAATCACTCTCCACTTCACCACTCTCCAGCCACTCATTCCCCAGTCGATAGCAATGTGTGGCGTTGCTATGTCCAAAGTGAAGAACCCGGCACTTAGTCCTGTTAAATCTCATACTGCTGGAGCCTGTCCATTTCCTTAGTCTGCCAAGGTCCCTCT
>WEKX01012909.1:702-37212 GCA_013390025.1 Pitta sordida
AGGATGTTGAGCTGCTTGAGAGGGTCCAGAGAAGAGTGACAAGGGTGGTGGAAGGACTGGAGGACAAGCCCTATGAGGAACGGCTACGGGAGCTGGGGCTGTTCAGCCTGGAAAAGAGGAGACTCAGAAGTGACTTGATTGCTGTCTACAACTACCTGAGGGCAGGTTGCAGTCGGGTGGGTGTGAATCTCTTCTCTCAGGCTGACAACACCAGAACAAGAGGACATAGCCTCAAACTACACCAGGGGAGGTTTATACTGGATGTTAGGAAGAGGTTTTTCACAGAGAGAGTGATCTCTCATGGGAATGGACTGCCCAGGGAGGTGGTGGAGTTGCCATTCATGGAGGTGTTTAAGAGAAGACTCGATGAGGAGCTGAATGTCACTCTTCTCTGGACCCTCTGAAGCAGCTCAACATCCTTCTTAAACTGGGGAGCCCTAATTTCCTGTCAATCATTACTCCTAAATCCCTCTCCATTTCATCTCTCTCCAGCCACTCATCCCTCAGCCGATAGTGATGCATGGTCAGTTTAGGTCTGCAGTCTGGGCTGTGGTCTTATTTCAAGACTTTGTACGCCCTGGTCTACTGGTGGGAGGGGAATGTTGGAGAGACAGCCCTGATACTGTAGACCACTGCTCAGGCTCAGGACTCGACAAAATATAGATGTGGTACGGACACCATTCTGCCTACCAATAGAAATCTCAGCACTGTGAGGGCTGCTGTGGGGAAAATTACACAGAATCACACAGAATATTATGAGTTGGAAGGGACCCACAAGGATCATCTAGTCCAACTCACCATCTAACACCCGTACAGAGACCGAGAGCACATCCCAGAGCATAACACCAACCTAGATCCCTCACAGTCTAGCAGGCCACTCCGAGCCGGAAGGGGCCCAGGGTCATCCAGCCCTACACCCCCCAGCTAGACCATGTCACTAAGCTCCTCGTCCAGTCTTCTCTTAAACACCTCCAGGGATGGCGACTCCACCACCTCCCTGGGCAGCCCATTTCAATATGCAATTACTCTCTCTGTGAAAAACCACTTCCTAACGTTAAGATTGAACCTCCCCTGGCGTAGCTTGAGGCCGTGCCCTCTCGTTCTGGTGTCGTCAGCCTGGAAGAAGAGGTCTACACCCATCTGGCTGCAACCTCCCTGCAGGTAGTTGTAAACAGCAATGAGGTCACCTCTGAGCCTCCTCTTCTCCAGGCTGAACAATCCCAGTTCCTGTAGTCGCTCCTCATAGTTTTTTAACTCCATCTCGGCCAGATCTAATACATCCTGTAAATTTTGGGGGGTATATTTGTAAAATCAGGTCTTTTTCAGCATTCATTGTAAATGCAATTTAATTAATTTTAAAACTGAGGCTTGATCCAATTTTCTGAAAACACAGTTGATTTTGTTTGGAGCTTGGTTTGAACCCTGATTTTATTCTGTTTGTTCTGTTTTCAGTTTATAAAAATTGACTGGAATCAAATGAAGGAGCAACAGAGAAACTGTGGAATAGTATATTATACCATGCAAAGCAGATGAATAAAATACCTGCCAATCCCACTTAATCCTTAAAAGATATACAATTGTTTAGGTAATACTTCTATCACTGTGAGACTCAACTACTAAATTTCACTCTTAAGTAATCATTGTTAAACCAAAGAGAAGAGGACTGCAAGGAGGAGCAAAGCTCTGATTTACACATTTTATTGCAATTATTTTCATCACACAAATTAGTTGTCAATACTGAGTGACAGATGTGAAACCTTGGGATTATAGAAACATTAAAATATGTCAGAACTTACCAGCTCTTGGAAAATTTTAAAGCCACAACACTGGTATTATTAAGTATTAAAGTGGGTTGTATTGTTGGAAAACCAAAACCAAAACCAAAACAAATAAACAAACCAAAAAACATCCCAAACCCCACAAAACCAAAATAAACAAAAAAAAAAACCCAGTCAAAAGACCAAAATCCAGTAGGAGCTGAATGGCAATTCAAAGAGCTAATGCCAGTTCTCATGTAAATAGAAAACTGCTTCACTCTCCTACAAGTTAAAAATGCATATTCTGGCTTGAATTGTTTGAAGGACATCTCCAAAAACCTCAGTAGAGAACAGAATAATACCATTGGCCTAAGGATTTAGAGAAGGTGCAATTCAAGCACTGACAGAATGCAGCTGATACACCTTCACCATGGGGGCAGACACCCAAGATGACTGCTGATGAACTTGCTCAGGTCTAGAAGCAGTATATATAGTTTGAAGGACACAGTCAGGAACTAATAATCACTAATGATTTATAAACACCTTGACAGGGCTTCTCCGCTTGTNCGGAAGGGGCCCAGGGTCATCCAGCCCTACACCCCCCAGCTAGACCATGTCACTAAGCTCCTCGTCCAGTCTTCTCTTAAACACCTCCAGGGATGGCGACTCCACCACCTCCCTGGGCAGCCCATTTCAATATGCAATTACTCTCTCTGTGAAAAACCGCTTCCTAACGTTAAGATTGAACCTCCCCTGGCGCAGCTTGAGGCCGTGCCCTCTCGTTCTGGTGTCGTCAGCCTGGAAGAAGAGGTCTACACCCATCTGGCTGCAACCTCCCCGCAGGTAGTTGTAAACAGCAATGAGGTCACCTCTGAGCCTCCTCTTCTCCAGGCTGAACAATCCCAGTTCCTGTAGTCGCTCCTCATAGTTTTTTAACTCCATCTCGGCCAGATCTAATACATCCTGTAAATTTTGGGGGGTATCTAGACTGAGATAATAGGTTGAGCTCTAGATTGTGCTGGTACATTCTTGTGATCAGCAGTAAGAGGCTTAACTTTGTTTTGTCTTGGGTCCAATCTATATGCTTTCAGTTAGCTTTCTGCATTAAGAAAGAGCCATAGAAGAGGGATGGGTAGGAATAGATTAAGAGTGCACCTTGACCTGCAGGGCTTAACTTTGGAACAGGATTGTGGTAAGCAGCCCCTGGTACCGCAACTAAAGTGCATCTAAGAGAGAGGTGACAGTAAAAGTTTTTATTCACACAGCTACAAGAGACTTTGAGTTCCTGTGTGTAGCATTTATCAGCCCTTTTTCACTGGCAGACCTTCAGGTATCTTTCTGGCATACAGTACACTAACCCTGTATATANTAATTTTAAAACTGAGGCTTGATCCAATTTTCTGAAAACACAGTTGATTTTGTTTGGAGCTTGGTTTGAACCCTGATTTTATTCTGTTTGTTCTGTTTTCAGTTTATAAAAATTGACTGGAATCAAATGAAGGAGCAACAGAGAAACTGTGGAATAGTATATTATACCATGCAAAGCAGATGAATAAAATACCTGCCAATCCCACTTAATCCTTAAAAGATATACAATTGTTTAGGTAATACTTCTATCACTGTGAGACTCAACTACTAAATTTCACTCTTAAGTAATCATTGTTAAACCAAAGAGAAGAGGACTGCAAGGAGGAGCAAAGCTCTGATTTACACATTTTATTGCAATTATTTTCATCACACAAATTAGTTGTCAATACTGAGTGACAGATGTGAAACCTTGGGATTATAGAAACATTAAAATATGTCAGAACTTACCAGCTCTTGGAAAATTTTAAAGCCACAACACTGGTATTATTAAGTATTAAAGTGGGTTGTATTGTTGGAAAACCAAAACCAAAACCAAAACCAAAACAAATAAACAAACCAAAAAACATCCCAAACCCCACAAAAACAAACTAAACAAAAAAAAAAAACCAGTCAAAAGACCAAAATCCTGTAGGAGCTGAATGGCAATTCAAAGAGCTAATGCCAGTTCTCATGTAAATAGAAAACTGCTTCACTCTCCTACAAGTTAAAAATGCATATTCTGGCTTGAATTGTTTGAAGGACATCTCCAAAAACCTCAGTAGAGAACAGAATAATACCATTGGCCTAAGGATTTAGAGAAGGTGCAATTCAAGCACTGACAGAATGCAGCTGATACACCTTCACCATGGGGGCAGACACCCAAGATGACTGCTGATGAACTTGCTCAGGTCTAGAAGCAGTATATATAGTTTGAAGGACACAGTCAGGAACTAATAATCACTAATGATTTATAAACACCTTGACAGGGCTTCTCCGCTTGTCACAGGTTTATGATAATTCATTGAGACTGTTTCCAGAACGGCATAGTACAAAAGGGTCAGGGCTTCGTGCTGCATGAATGGAGAAGAGGTCCTCACAGCGCTGGAAATCTCTTAAGATGCCACTGTAAAGGAGCAGAATATTGCCAACCTCTTATTTTCATTTATTTTCATGCACCCAACATAGAATCCCTGGTAAATTTAACACACCTGAAGATCTTACTCCATATTATGATATATTTTCTCTAGTATGTTTCTGAAAGAGCTGAACTAGAAGTATTGGGCTTACTGAAGTGTCTGAAGTGTGCTGCAGGAGGGTTTTCAGCCTGACCCCGTGCTCTGGAGTAGGAGCAGCTGTCGGACTTTGTTTCAAGAAAGTTAATGTCTGAATACTGCACCACTGAGGAGATTGCACAGGAGTCAGACAGACACGTAAATCCAAGAATTATAATACCCTGTGTTCATCTAGCTAGAAGGCACTTTTAGGTCGCATCATACTCACATTTTGGTTTGTAGTCCCTGCAAACTAGATGCCTGCAGGGTGGATTTCTGAGAAAAGTGAAGTTCTCCACTTCAGAGGTTTACCAAATGTGATAGATTCTCTAATGCAGCCATAAGTATTTGGACATTGAATGGGCATCTTTGAACCATGTGTGCAATGAGGACATTCAGACCAGGAAATCATGCTAAACCTGGACTGAAATGAAAACTGAACCACATAGCAAGATGTAGGCCTTCAGCATTGACTGCTTTGATCTGCTGATTTATTCTTATCATACTGAATTATTTGCTAATGTAGACACAGTCTTAATCCTCCTTTTCTAATCACATACTAAGTTCACCACACATTGAAATGCAGATGAAAGTGCTTCCTTATGTAATGTTAATAAACCTGGTTCCACTGTAATCAGTAAGACTTCAGCCTTGTATTGCAGAGTGACAACATTTTCCCACAGCAAGCTGTTATTTGAAAAAAAAAAACCCACACCACATAGTCTGAAAAATCTTGAAGTCAATGTAATTCAAAGACCCAACTCCTTAAAAAAAAGATGGAGACCTACTTTTCTTCACCAATCATAAAACTGTTTTGTTTTCAAATGAGTTCACTATTATTTGAAGCCATTTTTAAAACTTAAGATCATGGAAAATCTCTGTGATATGGATGACAAATCAAACATTGCTTTTGGATATTTCCATTCAGGCTTTTAAAATAATACCACATACTGCCTTTTCCTGGACCCAACAGAAAAGAAATGTGATCCCATTTCATATTTCTTATTAGAGGTTTTTGTGAATTTGCTTATTGTACAGTGAATTGTGAAATAAAGAGAGACTCAGGAAAAGAAAAAATCCGTCAGGACTTGGGAATATACAGTTACTCTTGGAGAACAGTTTACACTAAATGTTATTCTACCCATCTTTCCAGCAACTCCTGGGAAAGGGATGAGAAACTGTCAGTTTATTGATGTCTTGTTTTACATAAGTGTTTCATATCTTTATTTTAGATCATCCCATAGATATTTCACGTAGGGTGAGATTAAGCACTTGTCCATCCTTCAGCTAATGGGATCTATCCTGTAATCATTAGGTGATCCAAATAAACGTGACAGTGGTGAAACATCAGTATCTAAGAACATAGTTCTAGCCAGTATCCCACTACACATAAGAATTTCTGTTACCATCTTTGAGAATGTGAAAAGTTACACTTATAAGCTACCAGGTGAAACTGGTAAAAATAAAAATTACTGTTTTCTACCTCTACTTTTCTTAGGCAGACTTTGCTTTTTGCTCTCTGTCCACACAGACATTTGTGTGTCAGGATAAACAGCAATATTACAGACTATTCCTAAGTTTATGATCTGTTTCTTCAGTGACAGATGGGAAAAGCAAAGCTGAAGTAGCTAATGTGCATTTCTGTTAGCAACAAAACCAGAAAAATATTTAATTAGTTACTTTACTTCCTTAAATATTCCTCTTTATGGAAAGAATGTGCATATACACACTCCTATATACACATATATAAAAGAGTTGAACAATGAAACTTTCCTTTTCTTTAGTGCAGACAAAAAGTCTTCTTGAAACACTGCCTGATTTAAAATTTTGTTTCTTTTCAAATCTAAACAATATTTGGAAAATGTTCAGTTGTACAAATTAACACCACCAGGATTTTTTTTTAAACTTAGGGTCTAATTTTAATGGTAATATTTCACCTATAAAAAGTGAAGATAACAAGTTTGTATTCATACAAAGGTGTTAATTAATGAAAGACAAACCTTTGCCAGTTATTGACACATTCCTCTGTAATCCTGTTATGTGGAACATTCTAATGAAGTCATAGTTTATTACTAATGATCTAGCTTTGTTTAAAAAAACCCCAAAACCTGCAAGGGCGAGGGAGGTTGAAATAATTTATTTGCTTTGGTGTATTTTTTATCACAGCAGGTAAGAATGCTGCATTTTGACTGCCACATTGTATGCAGGATGAAGGGGTATGACCTCAGAAGCAGCAATGGAGAACTGGCTCTTTCACACTTCAGCACACACTGCTGTGAACCAGCACTTTGGTCATATTATCCGCCGCACCACAAAGCTGTCCACTAATTATCTCTGAATACGAATTTTATTGAACCTTAATTTTCAGTAATGGGGCCTGATAGTTTGAGAAGAAAGACAAAAGAAGGGTCCCTTTGTTTTCCCCTCACAATAACCTTCTAATGCTGGAGCTCTGGCAGAACTCATTAAACTTGAACAATGAGTTGAAATATGATCGTGTTATTTTTGTCCCTGCCCTCAAATTAGGCTGGTCCTGTCTGCCAGCTTGTCCATCTGTCTAACGATATAGGAAGAGACATTGATTTTGTAGTGGACACTGTTACAACACATTCCTAGACTCTGAGAACATGAATCTGAGCAGAAATTTGATTCTTTTGTACACATTTGGCAAGATCTCGTGGCAAGTTTAGCAGCGATTCAGGTGCTATGGAGTAGAGATTTGAAAAGCCTGATTCAGCCAGGTTAGACGAAAGCTGATTTGGGTTTGAGGTAAGCTGCTGGAATAGATCCACACTAGCTAGAAATACCTATTTTTCATCCATACTGTGAGCCAAAAGAAAGCTAACACACACCAAAAAGCATGTGCAGCTAATCTGTGAAAGGACTGTAGAGTTCTGCTCAGCTGAGAGCTGGTAGAGGTTTTTGTATTGTTCAAATTTCAGTCATCACAAGGCACCTTCCACTAAACAATGGATCCCATAAAAGTTTATTGCCTTTGAATGTGGGGGTTTTGCTCTAATTTTTTCAGCGCCAACTGAATATAGGGCTGAGCATTTCTGCTATAGTCTGTATAACAAAATACTTCAGGATTTACACAAGTGCAGTTAAAATCAGCGGATTACTCAAAACATAAATATCCCATTATATTAAAGCTGAGTGACATATTTAAAAAAGGTCAGGTACTTGCTTCCAGGATTGTCTTACTAAGTCATTGCAATGGCAATTTGGATTGCTTGTCAACACTTCTGTCCTTCCTGAACAGCACTTATTGTCTATGAAAACTATTGGCATATTTTTGGAAGATATTTTCCTTTCAAGCTTTCAAGTATTTCTTCAGTCTGAAATATTGCTTCATATGTATTTCATAGGGTTCTGCGAGTGACACATTTGTGGAAAATTTAGATAAAAAGCATACACTCCCTGTAGTATCCAAGAAAAAATTTAATACCATCAACTTTAGTATTCTCATGTCTATCTGGAAAGTCTTACAAAGCCTAGATTTTCATTTTCTCTTAATTTTTGAAGGAGAGCATGCCAGAGACAAGCAGGCTATTACAACTTCCATAATTCCTTTCCTTTAAATTCAGCCTAAATTTTCTTTCTGCTAGGTGCTATTCAATTATTCCTAAATTCAAGTCAGCAATACAAAACCAGCTTGTATGTACAAACCAATTAAAGAGTAATTTTATAAACAAAATAATATAATGGCAGCCCCCTCCTCCATCTCTGTGTCCTCACAGAGAACTGACAATTAAAGAGAGGCACAAACATATCTAACTAGGATTGTGAGTCTGCTGAAAAAAATCACAGTTTTGGAGAGTGGAGGAAAAGGAGATTGTTTCAGAGGGATTATAAATACGTATGTATTTATATTTTATATGTTTCTGCACAGACTTCCATATACACATGCATGCATATACACATACACACTTATAAGAAGCTTCCTAAGCACAAAATGATTTCATTTTGACTTAACCTATACCATGGATTTTATTTTAACATTCCACATCAAAACAAATAATCTATTCTGTTAATAGCATTGCTATTTTTAATGTCCTGAGCATTTAAAGGTTGAAATGATGAGTAGCCTTACATTAACTCCATTTATAAAACTGAACATCTGGTTAACACACTGTGAGTGTAAAGATTTTGATTTTCAGTGTATGAAAAGATGCTCATACTGCAAGCATTCTATACTTGAATAGTCTGCATTTGATTGTAAACTAAATCAAAATAAGTTCAGAAAGGGAAAAATACTTATTAACAGGAAATAATTGAGTGCCTTTCAAAGATATAGCTTTCACAGACTTTTTCAGTCATATAGAAAGTGATTCTTCTGTTATTTCCTTTTGTCAGTCAGTAGTAATAACACTGAAGCCAGCAAAGAGACTAGTATTGAAACTGGCATAAGAATAAAAACATCAGGAACATAAAATTCCTAAATATACCATTTGAATAAACTTTCAAGCTGCTTTTAGGGAACTTCGAAGATTTTTAATGATCTTGCGTTTTATTTCACTGATCCAGAAAATCCAGAAATCTTTTATTGGTCTGTTCAGTGAATGCCAATTTGGTTCAGGGAGTTGTACTTCTCCTATTTATCTTTTTGTTGGTTTTGACACAGTAAGTGAACAATACAGAAAAATATCTGCCTTGTATTTGAGAAAGTGAATGAAGAAATAAAAAATAGCCTTGATCTGTGATAAATGTGCATTGAAGAAATTCATCTAAACAATAAAAATCAGATTCATCATGACTCCTTTAAAAGATTTTATTCATGCTTCATTTGCCAATTAAATAAAATATTTAGTGGAGAGATTGTGCACACCTATACATCTGCTCTTAGGACTGGGTGTGTGAACCTATTTGCCTGCTGATGCAATACCCAGCAGAAATGGTGGCCCTGACAGCTTGTACCAGCAATGTAATCTGTTTACTGTAACAGGCTCTAGTCTTCTGGTGGGAATCCTTGGATGTAATTGGGAGAGAGTGAGACAGCAGAGGAAGGTACTGTATATTCAGATAGATGTACAGTGGATACCATATGTTCCCTTCCAACAACTGCTACATTCCTGTATTATGGTTCAAATTCCGAACATTCAAGGATGTAAATATATTAAACAATGGATCTCTTTGTGCAAAGAATTCTTTATGAGGGGCATCCATGTACTTTTAATCAGTCTCATACTGAGTGAAAGAAAATTGTAAACTATGCATTAAAAGAAGGTTTGGTGAAAGTTATTTTGCCTCTATATCTTCTGCATCCTAATGCAATGCTTCCCCTTGCTGTCAGTGATAATATAAGCAATCTTCTAGCAACATTCATGAGGAAAGTTTGATGTGGATTTACACTAGTAGAGTTCCATTACAATGGGTAGATTTAAGGTATTATAAAATGAGTTTTTGGATTTGTTACAGAGGGATGAAACCCCTAAGATACAGACAGATAGGACTTCCAACATATGGCAACCACTCTTATTATAAAACAAAACAGTGTTAAGTCAAAGTACCTGATTACAATTCGCTAGTGCTATGTAGCTCTGATAGCAGGCTTATATTTAATGCCTCAGAAACAATATAATTTATTTTTCTGTCTTCCCTTATCCCTTCGTTATTATTGGTTTTGTAGGCTTTGAAACCTTAAGCAAAAGGACAAAATATAAATTATAGAAAACATCAAAGTATAGTGAAATCAAATGACATTCCATACAATCCTTACAGAGATAGCTAACACATTTCTTATGTGCAATTTTGTTGAATTGCTATCACTACAGAGCTTTAGTCATTATAATTAGTAATCTTTTGGGAGCTACAGTAGCACACTTATAATGTCAAAAATATTTAATTGAATGCAATAGTTAACTTAGCAGTATAAAAATTCATTTGATAATGATTCAAGCTGGCTGAGATTTTAACCTGTTATCAAAGGGATCATTAGTCAAAAAACAGAGCTATACCATTTTAGTCCATGCTACTTCTTCAGCTAAGTTTGTTTACAGACAATATAAACTATTATACAGAGATATAGATATATATGAGATATAGATTCTGAAGGTAAAGAATCTAACACCACACCTACTTGCATCTACACATTAACTACTAATTTTTGGTGAAAATCAAGTATCTAAAGCATGTGAAAAATGTGACTGTGATGGACACGTCAAAAGAAAAATCACTAAGCCCTGTAGCCTAATAAACAAAATTCCATTTGGGAAATGAAACGACTGACAAGCAGTTCCTAACACATAAATGCACATTAGATTCAGATGTATACCAGAGGATTAAATAACTAGATAATTTATCACTAGTCAAATTTAAACCCACATTTTCTTTCTTGTCTTGGTCTATGGTTCCCATGGACCACTATCTTATTAACAAGACTTTAATTCTCATACTGACACACAAAAGTGTTGTACTCTAATGAACTGTCTGCTCTTTGCAGAAATCTGGTGGTAATGTAGGATGTTAGTTACAATAATGATAACCTTTAGTATTTTTAGCCTGTCAGAACCCGCACAGCCAACAACAACCAGTCTTTTACTAAAACTCTACCTCATCAAACTAACTTAATTAGCAATTCAACTCCTTATTTTTGTTTTTGATTCCCCTCTGGCTACTAATTAAAGCTTAATCGAAACTGCTGAACTGAGGTTGTAAAGAATTCATTAATATTAAAATTAGCCCCAACAATTTTTTTGGGCTGGTGCAATTTGTATTTGTTACTGTCAGGGTTTGAAATTCAGTTGAATTGTTAAGAAAGCTGTACCAGAAATTTGATGTATATTCATATTATAAGCAGAACAAATACGATGAATTCCAATAGTTGAACAAGTAATTCATGTTTTGACCATGCACAGTTCACATTACTCGTGTCACTGTTTAATACCAACGGACAAAATATATTTTCAGATCATTTTTCCAAAGTCATCCACATTTCTTTATCCTCCTAAGTGCTTTCATATTTTGGATAAAAGGGAATAAAAGGCTCTGAAAAAAAATGCAGAGATTGATTTTATGTATTATCTTGACAAGATTAATATGTTTGAAAAATGAACAGATTTACCACTTCACTTTGATTTTTCCACTTTTCCTAACATCAAAGATTACTCCAGCTGCAATAATGGTCATTCTGAAAACTAAGATCAACTGAACTATGAGCTTCTATAAAGGACGTTTTTTGGCTGGTAATATATATCTCATTGAATTTTTATTTTTTTAATAAGAATGTAATACATTATTTTGTAAATTTAAATGAGCATCTCTGCTCTATAAATTATTTAAATATATTCTTTTCTGAACCAAGTTTATTCTCTGTAATGAGTTTAAATTTACTTTTAATTAAATTGCTTAGCTTACAATAAGAAATGAACTTATATTTGAGTATCACTAAATGCTCTCAACAATGAGTGAAATGTGTTTGTTTTTTGTAAGTTTCATAGAATATGTAAATAAGAAAGAATATGTAAATAAGAAAGGCAAATAATATCTGTATTTTAAAACAGATAAAAACTATTTTCATAATTCAAGTTCACTTTTCATCTTAACTTTTATGATTTAATATTTTTATCGGAACATGTATATTTATTTTACCCTACAGGAAATTTTTTAAGACTGTTTATAGGAAACAAACTTGTTAGGACTAAAATATACAGCAACTAATACTATTTAACATATTTTATTAAATGTAAACATTAAAATTATTTATATAATGCAAAACTTTACAAAAATATACATGAAAATTAAATATGCATCTAGGTTTCATTTAAATAACATTTATGACAAAACAATCATGCACGTATTTAAAAATCAACATATGTCCATTTTTTACTCACTGACTAAATCAACAATGGCATACAAAGCACACAATTTAAAATCTTGGTGACAATTTCCATGAAGTTATTCAAATACAATTTGACTTCTGACAAGAGGATGTAATTTATAAAACAGAACATGCCTATCAGTAGAACCTAAATTTGCATAATGAGGATACTTTCATTTCTGCAAGCACAGTTTTTGACATCCCAACTTGGAGTGCTGGAAGAATCTGGTGAAAAATGTCAATATACATAAGCAGAAAAATGATGAATAAAATACCCATAACATTTATCTGATTTGAGTAAACAAAATAAATTTTGCTTGCAAAAAGTAACGATTCCGAAAACTATAATAATGTACTTCCTAAATGTGTAAAAGTCTAGCACTGCCTTTAGCAGCAATCAGCCTCATAAAACTAAGGGAGGTGTTCTGAGTTTGACATTAGCTGAAAAAAACCCCAGTTCTGACATTAATTTTATGTAATTTTAATCAGTGTTTTGATTTAATTCTCTGTTGCATTTCCTATAAATACACTGCAATAGTAACAGAAGAGTGAGAAGAAAGAAAAAGTCCTTATCTTTTCTTTGCTTGTTACACTTGAAATTGCTTGTTAGCTTGGTCAGCTTAATAAGAGCATCCACCATTCTTGAACTGGAAAAAAAATAGCTCTTGGCCCTCCACAAATTATTTTGAGTTGTCACTTCAGGTAAACATATGTTTAGAGTTTCAATTCAAGAAATTCTGGAATAAATTTGCTTTAATTCAGCATCTTTATCGACACCACCAAAAAGGATAGTATCAGATGACAATCAAAACCAAGTTACCTTTATGTTTCAAAGCCAGAATTCAGGCAGACTGCAATATATCTGTTTCAGGTTTGCTTAAGAAAACCTGGAGTACCAAGAGAAAGCAGTAGAAAAACATCTCTAACTAAAGAAAAAAAAAAAGGAACACAACAAAAATTATATTGGATATTATGGCTTTCCTTTATACAAGTTACTAATAGCATCTTCCAGAATTAAAACTAAAGGATACTAAGTTTATTTGTTTATTTCTAACTAATCTTGCTGATTATTTATAACTTCCTCATTCCCTAAATTTTGAAATTATGCCTGGTTTCCTTTTGTTTCTGATGAGCTTCACTTTATGGTCTCTCTGAAATCACTATTGAACTGTAAATATTACAAGAGGAATTGCTTAAAAAATAGCTGTTCCACCTATAATAATATATAACTTGTATATAAAATATATGTAAAGACACTGAGGCAGAGAAAAATTTTTGCTGGTCTTCATTGGTATAAAATCTAAGAACATACAATAAGAACAGAAGAACAGGGGAAGAAATCAAATGCAAAACAAAGCAAGTAAACAAATCTCAGTGAAAGTATAATTTGTTAGTATTCAAATTAAAGAACTAGACCACGGCTTTGAAAATAAATTGCTCATCATATGCTTTATTTAGGTTGATACTTGTGACCCCCCCCCTCTTTTATTAAAGTGAAAGAAGAGCATGTCACTCTTATTTATATGACACCAGCCTAACAAATAAATAACTTTGATCGAGTGATCGATAAATATGGTTATAAACCTAGGATTTTTTGCAATTAAACATGCTCTAAATAATATTTCTTACTGTAAAAGGTATTGAAAATGTTGCCTGGTATAGTTCAAAGCAGATCTTGGAAGTCACTGTGGCTGCCAACCACAAAAAGCTTGATGCAGAGAAAACAAAAATAAAAATTATTCAATTTCTGTCAAATACTGAGAAACTAGAACAATAAATAAAATCATGGAACAAGATCACTGCCAGCATATTCAAGAAAATAGTAATTGCTTCTCAGCTTTTCTCATCATTATCATTTTGAGATAAGTATGTATTTTATAAACATTTTCAGCTAAGAAACTTCACCACTTCTCTTTAAAAATTCCTTTTTATTATCAGTGTAGATTCAAAGGAAAAAAAGAAGCAGCTTGCTGTTCAAACAGCTGAAAGGGAAAAAAATGGGTTGTTTCAACATTGCTTTTGCATCCTTAATTTCTTTCAATGCTCTGTACATCGTGAATATGTCAGCTGAACAGACATCTCATTTTCAATTGCTAACGTTTCAGGTACGATAGGAACATATACGGTGGCTTGATGTGTGAGAGCATTTGTGCGGTCGGGATGGGAGCTTGCGGCAACATGCTGTGATGTCTGCGCATCCATGGTGAATGGGATTGGCTAAAGCTAAGCTCTTTGGCCCTCTCCCTCTCTTGGGCAGTATATGCTTATCCTGTGTTTATCATACAAACTACTTGTATGTAGAAATGCACCAAATTCTGTATTGTATGTGTTTAGAAATTACTTATGCTATGAAGTACTAATTTTAAAAATTAATATATTAATCAGATATGAATTCTTTTGGTTCTGAATTTTCCCATTATGGAATGATCATAAATGGAGCTCTGTAGCAGCAGGACACTTGCAAAAACTAAGCCTCAGCAGTCCTCCCCTTCCGCACTTTTTAACACGGACCATCCCCACTCCCACAGCTTACTCCATACTAAGAAGAGGAATCAGACATAAACGCATATTGCTTTTAGTCTAATTTCTGCAACAGATAAAAATATCCAATATGCTGGCATATGTCTCAGATATATGCACATTTTGGAAGGCTGGGAAAGACCTACAGATTTTTCAATGAGAAGACGCTCACAAACATTTTAAAATACACTCTTGTCACATGTCAGTTGGTAAATTCAGCAGAATAGGAGGGGATAGTCATGTTCCAGAACACAAACCTTCTCCAAAACCAAGAGGAAACACAAACACTGTGCTTGGACACGAGAGAAGTTTCTCTAATCCCTTACTGACTCTGCCTGCTATCTTAGGAAACCCACAAATACCAAATGGGCAAAATTTGTTGGCTTATTAAAACCAGATAGTTATGGCATAGAATGTACCTCAGCCTTCTTGGGAAATATTCAGATACTGCTCTTCCAGAAGAGTGAGGGCAGAACTCTTCAAGCAATAGCTAATAGCAAATCTGAAGAACTGCTTGTTGCCAAAGGGTAGGAGCAAACAAATGACAGCAAAAAATAACTAGACGTTGGTATTAGTTTATTCCTATAATTATTATTTCTTAAAATATAGCTGAACACTAAGATTTTCAGTCCCATAGTTTGCGTTTTTGCTGCTTTGAGTCATTATTACTGCTATTGTTTAAACATTCATTGAAATAATAAGGCAAACATTTCTGTTTCCAACTGTGGCATTTGTTATGTTCACAGACTTCTTACTAAATGCTGGAAATGGCATCTCTTCATCTCATCTATTAATAAATGATTCTGCTTCAAGCATTCATTGTCCTATCAGCTGAGGGGTTAGCAATGGATAATGTCCTGA
The DNA here is from genome assembly GCA_013390025.1 of Pitta sordida. NCBI lineage: Eukaryota > Metazoa > Chordata > Aves > Passeriformes > Pittidae > Pitta > Pitta sordida. The sequence continues at coordinate 16,278 of WEKX01012909.1, forward strand.
GTGAACTGAATTACACTTTAAAATAGTTCCTGGTCTGAATAGTTTTATCGTTCTCTGTACTTGTGCCTTGAAATAAGCAGCACATCCTTCCCTTTCACAACCTCCTGAAGCACTTACGTGCCACTGCTGTTTATCAAGACAATCTACGAGTGTCTGTATTTGACACTCCAAAATATTTTCAAAAATAGATGGATAGAGTAATCTATCAACCTATGTTCTTTGGTGGCAATTTTGTTCATGCACTACAAACAGATTATTGTATTTTAAAAAGGCTAGTCCTTTTGATTTAAATTCTAGATTACTAGACTGTGTTTGACTGCCTTGAAGAGCATTGCTGAGTGGGAAGGGAAACAATGCACAGTCGGGTGGAAGAGATTAACGAACCACAATGATCTGCTTCTTACATTCCGTCCCCAACCCTATCTTCTGCTAGTCTGTTTGCATGAGTTGTGTGATGCCCCTTGTGAGTTCCTAACCAGGGGGATGGTTGATGGATACTCTCCTCCACAGGTCCTTCAGATACCATGACTGTGGGTGCCCTGCCATGCCCTTATAAATATCATCCACACCCCATGCTCTCACATTTCAAGGAGATTGAAGCACTACCTCCACTCACACAGGTTTCAGTTTTTTAATGTGGAAGTCAAATACACACATTTGGGAGGTAAATTACGCAGAAAAATACATTTCTGCTGAGGCAAATGATTTTTAAGTAGGTCTCATAATTACTTCGGGTGGAGAATGTGCTTTTTCTCCTTGGTCTATTCACTTGCAGTTCATATGAGGAAGGATTATATTACTATCATTACACAAACACTTAAATGGGTCCATTGATTTGTTTAGAAATTAGATATCAATGACAGTTAATTATTAAATATCTGATCATTATTTTTGGGCAAATGATGAGAGACCCCTAGGTCCTTCTAATTTTGTTTGGCTTAAAGGAATAAATGAAATCTGTTTGTTAAAAGCATGCTACGAAGCATTCATTTTCATTCTGCTATAGTAAGGTAGTGCTTTAAATAGATTAATGAAATGTGTTAATACTACTCAGGCAAACCTATCAATAGAAGAAAAGTTAAACACACAGTCAAGGGGATTATTATCTAGCTGTCTATATCTTTCATCAAACCTGACACCTTGCCACGTGTTTTTCTGTGGAAAACAATTTTTTACTTCCTCAAACAGTCTGCTTTTAATTAATCCTTCCCTCTTTTCCTTGTATTTTAAGCTATCCTAAAGATCAGGGAGTGTTCATACCTACTGGGCTACAACAGTTACGGATAATACCCAAAAAGCATTGCTTATATAATAAGAGTATGTATCATCATTTTTAATTGAAGTTCATTCAAAGTGTGCTTTCCGATACCTGTGACATTATCTTAAAGATTAATAAGCAACATAATATTTTCTTTTACTCCATTGCATGGGATTGAGCTCTAAAGTTTCCAAAGAATAAATTAGAGAGGAATTAAGGTTACAAAATAGAGTGAATGTCAAGCTGAAACTCTTTTCATTAACTCAATGTTCACTACTGCCAAGGTCTGCAGCACATATTTGATTCTGTAACATCAATGTGCTGAGATCATTCCAATATCATAATAGAGCACATTTAAAGTGAACAATTGAAGACTTGCAGCCTTAGCCCTGAATTTATTTGGGGGTTTTTTGGCTAGATGGACAAAAAAAATAGCCTGAGTGGAGATATGGCTTCCGTTCGCTTCAGTGGAGTTAATGCCACATTGGGTGAGTGCGAGGAAAAATCATGGAGATGGAAGCATGTTGCAAAAAGCTGCACAGTGTCACTTCTGCATGGGCCATAGTCTTATTGAGAATGTTTTAATAACTAAGGTTCCTGTGAAACATAATATGTAAGTCAGCTTTCAAAAATAGTATGACAGATGATAAACTTCTCTATTATAGGCAATATGCATTTTGAGAAATGTTGCATAAAATTTGAGTACAGAAGGACTGTGATAATTCCCACATGTAAAACAAGAGTAGAGGCAAGCCCATAGAAGATGTACCTGTGTTCGTCCTTCATGGTGCAAAACAGACTTAAAGCCAGTCTCATTAAATGAGAGACACCATTCCGGTAAAAAACCCCTACCGCAGCTCAAAATTGCAGCTGTGTCACTTCAGTGTGTTACTTATGTGATCACCAGAGGTCAGTGTCACCACAGGCTGCAGCGCAGAAAGGGTGGGAGATACTGCTTATAAAACATGAAAATAAGCTCGCCTGATCCTTCCAGAGTTTGCCTGCGCTCCAACACAAAGTATAACAAATTCACAAGCCTCTCTCTTCTTTGTGAGATGAAGGGTAGATGACTGGGGGGAGCACTGAGGAAAGAAAAGAACAAGGGAAAAAAGAATCGGAGATCTGTAAGGAAATGAGAGCAGGAATAAAAGCACAACTTGGCTGGCTGCTTTGTGACCATAAAAGATATTGCCTTCAGATTCTCAAGAAGACAACTCCCACCTGTGTTAAGGCATGTACCTAACAATATAAATTATTGCCATCTTCAAATGCTGAGAAATTATGAGGCTGGGACACAACTTTTAAATTATTAAAAAATACTCTTTTCCTTTCTTTTGTCCACAGAGGTGGGCTTTTTTTTTTGCCATGTTTTCAAGCTTTGCTCCACTAACATAACACCTGAGAATGTGTATATGTGTGAGTCTGTATGCATGTAATTTTAATGACGTGAAATTTTCAGGTTGTGTAGTTTGCCTTCAGGGGTTGCAGTTTAAGACAAGATGCAGAATAAAACTCTGGGAGCTGGGAAGACTGCTTCTCCAGTTGCTCACTCTCCTTTGACAAATGCTCCTACAGCTGTGGTCTTTGTGCATGGGTCAGAGGTGATGGATAAGTGTTTGTGGGCTGTTGTTGCTCCCTCACCTTGGTATGTCACCAGCCTCTCAACTCACTTGAGGGTATCGACAGCGTGCTCCTCCACCCTCATGTACCACCTGTTCTGCACATATATGGGGCTGTGAGTATGCATGCAGGGAAGAGCAAAAAGCTATGCTAGGGAGTAATCATTTAAGGACAGAAGGGAAAGTTGAAAGACTCACTTAGCTTTCTTGGGGCACCTTGAGGTCTGTATTCAAATTGAATAATAAGTGCTTTCTTCCACTTTGTCCATACTGGAATTTCTGGAAGTTAATCTACCAGTGCTCAAGCAAATAGCAGCAATGCTAATACTGGTACAGAGAAATCCTGCCCTGTATTTTGGAGGATTTTTGTTTCCCAATTGTTTGACAATGGCAGAAAATTTCACTAGGAAGAGGGCTGTGCATTGCAACCACAGCTTGAGTTTTTTTCTGATGGAGTGTGGTGTCTTTTTTTGGTTTTTGCAGTCCACTGAAGTTCTTGTGTTTGCCATGATGACATCCAAAGATCGATCCACTCACACAGCTCAGAAGTGGTCGTGTATCTGCCCTGAAAGAAAAAGTTTCTTTCCAAGTTCCCTCTGAACAATGCTGTATTTTAAAAGAAATACACCTTCTTTTCTGAATGTACTAATGGCCAAATTTGGAAAAGAGCCAACTTTAAAATATTAATTCTGGAGAATCACTTCTTGAGTAACCAGAGGTATTTTTTACAGCCGAAAAACATATTTTGTCTCTCATATGCCAGGCATATACCTGATACCAGGCACAACTTAAGTATTTATTCAACTATATCAGCTCCTCTCAATTCACTCCAGGGTAAAGTCCTCTTCAATACAGCTCCAGAAAAATGATATTGCTTATCAAAAGGAATTATCTAGATAATGTCATGACAGATACATGACAAACTTGCTTTCTCTGCACAAGTCTTAGGGCTAAGCAAATACAAATTCAGCCTCTTTCCCAAGGCAAAATGCAAGTTGATTTTTGAACAACTCAACAAATAAAAAGTAGGACAGTTATCCACACCGAGCTTGAAAGTAGCACAGTGAAAGAGTCCTAAAGAAGGCAGTCCATATTACTAAAGTCTATAAATGCTGGGTAGTTTGGAATATTTGTTCCAATATGATTTCATGTGATGAGAAGCAGGGATTTGAATGATGTTCACTTGATCTCAGAATGCTGCTGTGATGTCTCTCAGCAACTTCTATCATCCACCATGAGCATACTCTCACAGGTTGCACTGCAAAGGGCTGAACAAATGTTCACTCCTATTTACAGTCTTACTTTGAGATCTGTCATCAGGCTAAACAATCCATGCAGCAGATCCTAACAGGTTCACATAGCTGCACTGAATTAATGACATAATGTTTAAATAACAACTAAAAAAAAATCATGTAAATCCAAGGCAAGAATTAGATAAATTTGCATATTTTCAACAGTTTGTATTCCTCAAAATATTTCAGAAATGTTTTACCACACATTTTCTTGTAGTAGTCATTTGCTTTTCTTCTTCTCAAAAAATATACCTCACCTTTCCAAAATGATGATGTATCTTAGATCAAGGAATTCCTCAAGTCTAGAAAAAAATAAGACACAGGTGGGAAGAAGCATTTCCCTAAAAAATTTAACATAGCAATAGTACTTTGACAACTAAATAAATGTCTCTTCTGTAATTCTCAGTGCTTTGCATAGTTTAGCCTCGTCTTAAGGTATTAACTCAGAAACACTCTCCAGTCATATTTAACAGTAGTTAGGGAACAACACACTAACTGTAAAGTAATAATAATAACAGTGATAATAGCCCATGACAATATAGGAGCTGGTAGGAATGAGTATATTTAGTAAGTCTGATGGAAAGCATGACATTTAATTAATGCTCTTTGGCAAACTTCCAATTTGTGTCAAGACAGGGCAGAAGCCCACTTATGGGTTAACCCTGTGAAGACTGCTGAGGCTCCAGCATCAGCTAACTGAAAAACTTTCTGTGCCACTTAGCCTGCTGACCACTCACTCTTTCTGCGCTTTCTCTACCTCATGAAGGCAACAGAAACACCAAGACACTGTTGGTAGCACATGCAATGAAAACTTTCCACAGAGGATGAGTTTGCACTAAAAGTGCAACACAAAAAGTGTTACAAAACACAAAAAGTGTTACAAAAGTCTGCACCTGTTTTGCTGTCATGAGGTAAAAAATAAATTGCACCTTGTAACAAACCCATTACTGCCAGGCACACTTTCACTTCAGAGAGAAAAAGGCACCAATGAAGTCGGTAGCCATCCAAGAAAGTCCCTTATTATATCTGCCAATGTTTATAGGTGCCTGAACTTATAAGGGATGTCTGAACTTTTGAAGAGGACAGGCAGGAAATTCATAATGATTAACTGCTGGGCTCCCTAGTTTAAGAAAGATGTTGAACTGCTCGAGAAGGGCGACAAGGATGGTGGAAGGACAGGAGAATAAGCCCTGTGGGGAGTAACTGCGGGAGCTGGGGTTGTTCAACCTGAAGAGGAGGAGGCTCAGAGGTGACCTCATTGCTGTTTACATCTACCTAAGGGGAGGTTGCAGTCGGATGGGTGTAAATCTCTTCTCTCAAGCTGCCAGCACCAGAACAAGAGGACATGGCCTTAGGCTGCACCAGGGGAAGTTTAGATCGGAAGTTAGGAAGAGCTTTTTCACTGAGAGAGTGATTTCTCAGAGGAACGGTCTGCCCAGGGAGGTGGTGGAGTCACCATCCCTGGAGGTGTTTAAGAAAAGACTGGATGAGTAACTCATTGACATGGTCTAGAAAATGGGATGATGGGACAGAGAATTAGACTATAAAAAAAACCCAAAACCACAAGACAAAAAAAAGACATGAGCCTGAGGTTAGCTCAGATAGATAAAATATGGTGCTCATAGCACCAAGGTTATAGGTTCAATCCCTGTATGGGCATTCACTTAGGAGTTGGACTCGATCATCCTTGTGGGTCCCTTCCAACACAGAATATTCTGTGATTCTGTGACTTAATACACTCATTCAGAACTGCAAACTTCCCTCAGTTTCCATATTTCAGTAAAGAGAAACAGATTCTGCAAGTAACTGAATTTAGGGGATCTACTTCTCTCTCTGGCTAAGTAAAAAGAACAGGAATACCTCTAACTCTGATACTTAAATATCCTATCCTTCTCAAGTTACACGTCTAAGTGAGGTGCCTCCAGACATCATCAGACCATCTTGGATATCCCCTCCTGCTGAATGCTTAGGCTGATGCCAGCAAGGGTTGCCTGTTTTTGCTGTAGAGGAGGACATAGATGAGGAACAGGTGACTTGAAACAATCCAGAGGTTCTTGAGGTTCTAGATGCCACGTGTTTGAGGAAGACATCTGGAGACTAAAAGTCCCAAATGGTTTACTCCCAGTAAGAATGAAGAAATCTGCTGAGTGGAATTAGCTGATTAAAACAGAAAAATAAAATACAGTATTCCCTCGCTACTTCGCAGTTTACCATTTGCGGCTTCAATACATCGCAGGGTTTCTTCCCGCATCTTTACCATCTTTACCGCTACTTTGCAGATTTTGCTTATCATGACATCTTTCTTGACCCAAAATCCCCATGATACTTGAGTGATAACTGTAAAATAAAAGTTTAAAAAAACAAGCAACCAACCAATGAACCAACGAACCAACCAATAAAACACAAACAAAAAAACCAAACCAACCAAACAAACAAACTAAAAAGGTTTTGAGAAGGAATCACAGAATCACAGAATCAGTAAGGCTGGAAAAGTTCATAGAGATCATCAAGTCCAACCTATCACTTGTTACCTAACCTAACCTGTTACCTAACCTGTTGTCATCCTGCTACCAACACCCATCCTACCAATAACACACTGCCCTAATATCTAGGTCATGCTACCAAGTACATCATCCAACCTTTTCTTAAAGACCTCTAGGGACAGTGACTCCACCACCTCCTTGGGCAGCCCATTCCACTGAGAGATCATCCTCTCTGTGAAAAAGGAAATGGCTTGGCAAGACTTTAGTAATGTGTCCAAGGGTTAAACAAGGATGTTTAGTTTCAAGGGAAGAGGAAGGAAGGTGCTCGTAGAACAATGAAACAGGGAAGCAAAGAGCTGAGACCCTTTCTGCTGGAACCTGCTGAAAGCTGGGTAAACTCTGGAAAAACTGAAAGGCAGTCCTAATAATCTGCAAGCAATCTTCAAAGATGCAAACCCACAGTTATCCTAGTTCCCACAAGGCTGGGATTTCTCTAGCTACGTTTTGTTATAACCACTGGACAACTAACTGCAACTACATCTCCTTGCCAGTTTAGTCTGTTCTGTAACTCCACCCTTATTTCTGCTGCCTGGTATGTATACTAAAAATCTCCAGGTTTCCCAGTCCATAAATTCGATGTGTGCGTTCTGGGTGTGCAGCTCATAGCACTGTGAACAGGAGCTGTAGTGGTGCCTGTAATGCTAGGAGAGAGAACAATCCTGTATTTGATCACACAAGGAACCATCACTCCAGCTCTCACAGGCAGACAGATAAACCACTTGCAAGCTGGATTCTTCTTGTCTTTTTCCATGTCCTGTCCGCCGGAGTCTGGGACTATCACAGTCAGTTAAGGCAAGTAGTTGCAAACAGTAAAATTTCTTACCATTTGAAGTTGTGTTTTGCTGCATATTTCAGATTTTAAAGTAATAAGAACTTGTTTTTTAGTTCAGAACAAGATACTATATATACGTGGTGTACATTAATATACATGCAAGACCACCAGGGAGACTTGCTGCCAATCTTCTATAGAGAAGGAAGTGGAAATAGTTGGGAATTGTTAATACCAGAATATCACCTACCATCTGGATAGGCTTAACACGTCATAAACTGTTAGGTTTGGACATAGATCTTTTACAAGGTGAACACAAAATAACAAAAAAACAAACAATAACAAAAAATAACAATTGAGAGATGTAGCAGCCTCAAATTTAGAATAATAAACTACAAATAAGAGTGTGTTTTGAGCTGCTCTAATAGCTTTATTTTTTTTTTTTTTAAATTCAGCTCCTGGTATTAAATTACAGAACTCTAGATTCATAGATTAAGAAACCAATGAAAATAACTGGATCAATCCATTTTTTCCCCTCCCTTTTAAAAAAGACTAAAAGCCTGTTAAAATCCTTGGTTTAGCTCCAAATTTCAGCTCTTAGAGCTACATAATTAATTAAAAATATCTAGACTTATTTTTTTTTTCTGATGGGGAATCTACTACATGTGTTAACACTTTGAGACTTAATTGCTATCACTGATAGAAAGCATAACTTGTTACTTCAATGTATTACTTTAGTTGGGTTGTTATAGTTATGATGGCCAGAGAGTATAAAAAAAGCAGGCTACATGAGGCCCAGTAGTATTTTTTATGAGACAGATAGACACAGTTGAGAAAAAAAAGAGGAGATTTAGGCCTTGTGTACCTAACAGCTCATATGTTTTTTTTTCCTAATGATATAACTTAAACATAAAAAAATAATACTTTTCCCAGCAAACATTTCCTGACATGAATTATACAGGCATAATTTGCTGGGCTCAGTTACTGAAAGGGTGAATTATAAAGCAGTACTGCCATTCTGACAGCTTCTCTCTGGACTGGGAAGATCAGAACTGGTGACAGATGTTCTGTGATGTAAGGTGTTAACATACAGCCAGAGGATGGTGAGTTTTATACGTATTCCCTCTTGTCTACTTCCTTCTCCACTGCCCTCTTGCTGTGGCTATGCTACAACACTGTGTTGTTTGCTTATATGTGAGTTATCATGAAGTCGTTTCAGCTGGCATTGTCTTAGCAGTCTACCCTCTTTTATTTATCCCTGCACAGTTTTCTGCTCACCCTCAAATTTTGTCAGTGATTACTTTGTCTTGAAATCATGTAGTTCTGAGGGAGTCTCAAAGGGTCATCTAGACCATATTTCTACTAGAAATTGGATGCAAGTGAACCTACGTAGATTCAACATATTACTAAATCAATTCTTTAAAACCCTCATTGAGAAACCACAGCTTTCCTGGGTATCTTCTTTGTAACAGTTAACTGTACTATATTTCAGAAAGTTCTTTCAAACACCTAGTCTAAGTCTTTCAGTCTGCACGAATACAAACATTTCACAGCATGGTATTAAAAACTGATCCCTGAGGATCTGACTAAGAAAACATAATTTCTGTGAGAATTCCCTGTTGCAATTACAAGAAAAACTCGTACTTTTTAAATGATTCAAAATACATTATGTTGCGTTTATTATTGTTTTACTTTCTTAATCAAAGTTTTGTGAGGTAAGAAGTCAAATGCCTTACAGTACTTGTGTGAACATTATTACTTTTATCAACCAAACACATGCAGTATGTGAAAGCTAATGAGCTATCCACGACAGTTTCTTAATCATGCTGATTCCTTTCCACTACAAAACTCCAAAACTAATCTCTCCCCTGCCAAACCCTTCCTCTAGCTCATTTGTAATACGTACCTCTTTTATAGAAAACTAGGAGGGAATGGATTTTGTTTTGGGAAAAGGTGGAAAAGAAAGCAGTTTCCTGCTTTATCCTCACCTCCTCCTGTAGCCTAGAAGAAAACAAGCTGGCTAAATTGTACACATTGACATAATTAAATTGAAGCCATTCTGGAAATAATTCCAATTTACAATGAAAAAGTGACATATTAGCTCGCAAATGATGTGTTTCAAAATTAGAGGTGTGCATAGGTTAAGTTAAAGTTGACTGTTAAACATAAAATATGTCAATTAAAAAACCCAACAACCCTACTAACTATTGTTATTTTCAGAACAAGTGAATGAGAACATCAAGTAATGAATTGAAATTAAGTTGTTTCTCAGTAATCACAGTCTATCTAATTTCTTATGTCTTAAACATCTGTTACTTATACATCAAAGGAAGGGTGGTTAGATTGAAAGTAACTGGACAGTGTAGCTAGCTACTGGGAAGCCCTCCCTGCCAAACAGAAAATTTCCTATTACACCCAAAGGAAAAGGGAACCTTGAATTACTTTTAACTATATACATTTTAATGATAAATTCAGTATTTCCACAAAGAATCCATGCTGAATCATATGCTTTGGGATGAGAAGACAGTAAAAAATTATAAAAATAATTTAAAAATTAATTACAGATATTTTCATTATATTCATTACTGTCATATTAACTATATTCTTCTAAGTTCCTTTAACTGTAGTCTTGCTGAAGTGAAGCCTAAGTTCAGTGTAATATAATGGAAGGTTTAGCTAGGAAGAGGTAATGAACACCTGTATTAAAAGTAGTGGTTATCATAAAATGATATGCGTGTTAAATATTTACCAGATTGCAGTGTTACTTTCTGCTCAAAGTTTAAGGAACTACTTAGTGTCCTAGGGTTGATGATGTGATAACCCTTGGTAAATATTGACTTTAAATGGTGACCATTGTACAAATTTATACTTGCTAATGGGAGGTCCACAAAGCAAACAGTACTAATTGAGCAAAACAAGACACTTTTTCAGCTGTATGTTTGACTTGACATATTGTGACAGACACAATGCAGCTCCCAAGTGTTTCCCGCCAAAATGATGTTCATCATACCTCTGAGCAACATGGAGATATAGAGTTAAAGAATAAAATGGTTGGTAATCTTTCCATGTGTAATGTACACTTTTGTAGAAAGCCGAATGAGGTATTAACTGCTCTCAAATCACTCATCATCTTATCTTCTCTTACCTCATGCTATTCCTGCCACACACTTTCTATCGTATTTCTTAACCTTTTTATCTTTGTGTTTTCAAAATTCTGGGTAAAGGAGAGACATTGCTAATAGTTCTGATGTCCAAGCTTTTCTTCAGACCACGATTCTAAGGATCTGTCTTGTCTTTCCTCACTTCAAAGACCCACTCAGAAGAGAGATTGAAGAGTCATCTTGACATGATGAGGTTGTATTTCTGGACTGCAGAGAGTGATTTTTTTGAAGGTGACAGAGGACAGATATCAGCCACAAGGCTTGAAGGATCTTCATGGCCACTGCACAAGAGCTTTGAAGCAATGTTAGAGAGACCACTATGTGTTTTCATCCTGTTAATCTGCATTTGCACTCAGTTATACTGTATTTTATTGAGAGTGGGAAAGAATTAATTATTCAAGTAATGTAGAGTTACTTACTGGGTGTAAATGCGTTGCCCATGTTCCAAGAATACATAACATATTGCAAGCTGCACACTGCAAGATTCTTCATTTTAAATGCATAGAATTGAAGAGATTGTGAGATTATTGAGAGAAACTGCTTATACATTGCTGGCCTTTAAATTTCACCCATTTATCCGAGACTGAGCACCCCAATTAAGGCTGGAGCATATTTTCTGAAAAGACATCCTAACTTAAGGTGAGTTGAATTTTCAAAAAACCAGAAAATCCCCAACTTACTTGAACAGGACTTTATCAGACTGTACATTGCTCCCCTGGCATCTCTAGCATGGTGAAAATCAATATATAAATTTTTTTTTTGCCAGGTTGTAGAGAAGCAGGTTGTAGAGAAGCAGCAAATCAGTCACAGCCCAATTTGATATCCTGTATATAAATGAAAACAAACAAACAAACAAAATTGCATAGGTTTATGGAAAATCTTTATCAAGAGCTTTATGCTGAGAAAGAAAGTTATTTAGTAGATTATTAAAATTAGACAGGGTGGAAGGACCTTGAATCAGATTTACCTGCTTTGTTAGTGTCCACCAGATAGTGAAGAATTGTTGAAAAAGCACTGGGAGCAAGGCAGTAATGACCCTCCCAAACCTGCCTGTGTTTAGTCCATTGCAGTGGAAGGAATAAATATAACCTAAGCCCACTGAGCTAGTTAGTCAGATGGCTTCAGACCAGACATATTTAAATGTTAAACTTTCTAAGGAGAGCTTGTATGCATAAACTCCTGTTTTACTTCTGACTCTACATCTTCTGGGGAGGCAACCTTTGCTAGAATATCTCATAATTTTTAAATGAATTTTATGTTCCATGTAACTATCTTCCACAGCTTAGCTTGACAGCTAAAGATCCCTGTCGTGGTCTGACCCTGGCTGGATGCCAGAGATTCACCCACAACCTCTCCTGGAGCAAAATAACAGACAAAAAGGTCTATCACAGGCAAAACAACGCAAGCTACAAGTGAGGAATATAAAGGATTTATTTATTAAATAACAAGATCAGAGCTTAATGTGAGAAGCATCATTTTAAAGGCAACCTTTTCCCCCACTCCTCCTTCTCTTACAACAGATCTCATATTCCCTTCTTTCCTCCAGGAGAAAAAGGGAGAACAGGGGTAGGGGTAAAACCAGGCAAGTTGGTATTTCTGACCAGTTTTAGGGTAGGAAACCATCTCTCTGCCTTTCCATAAAGTCCTCTCTCTCTCTCTCACGAGAGGAAAAGTCTTTCATGACCCTTTCCCAAGTGAGATCTCGACACAGGGACAACAGCTCTTCCATTCTGCTGCCCGAGAGTCACAGCACAAGATGCAGGTTTTTAAGCACTGGCTCCACTGCTTCATATATGAGCCCATCCCAAAGTACATAGATCAGATCCTACCACAATGCAATTCTGTCACAAANTCAGCAAGTTTCATTCACAATTTGGCCTGTATTTCAAAGATTGCCTCCACAGATAAATGAAGCTGTTGGTAGCTGCTGCATACCACTCAGCCATCTGGGCTCTTTTGTTTGAGCAGGATTTCTTTCAGACCTCTAACTTGTAGGGATGCTACAAGCTTATGTCTATAAGGAAAGCAGTTGCAGCAAATGACCAGTTAGCAACCAAGAACATTACTGGGGTGTTTCTAACGTTTTTGCTGCTATAAATTACAACCTATTGCTCCATTTATGTAGCTATAGAGCAATTGTGTATTTGCATAAAATATGGGTCACTGCTATGAGACCATTAACAGGTACGTCCAACAATATTTCGACTTTCTTAGACAATAATATGTTATGAAAACCTAGAGCATTGTCCTAGAGATGACTTTACTTCAAAACACTGAACTTGAAGAAGAAAAAATACATACTTTTGCCTTTTCTAAATGGAAAAACTGAGCAGCTTTTGCTTAGGCAAAGATAGCAGGTATCAGGGTCAGTGAGGCTGAGTAGTGAAAAAAGAGAGCCTTTTCCAGCTGGATATAAGGCCTTCAGTACCATATCTAGGGACAGGCAACTCACAAGTCACACATGCTGTAGTCACGAGATACCTGGCTGACACAGCCTGTGGAGGTTGTGACTGCTGGAAACCACACTTCAAATTGTGCTAAACTAACAGAAAATCTTTGGCAGAAAATTCTGTGGAGCTCAAGGCTTTCAAATGCCCTACTAGTGTGTTACTGAAGACACTAAAGTCTTTCCAGGTCAGCTTTCCATCTTGGCATTCTGAAGGTTTCAGGACTGATCCATATGAGGACCACCAGCTGTCGGAACTGGAGGGAACCAAATGTGCCCTCTACATGGTCTTGTGAGACTTCACAGCAGTTGAGGAAGGCAGCTCAGACTGTGAATTTTACAAACAGTTGAAGTTTAAAAATCTCTCGAGAAGTCATACAAAATCAACTGCAGTAGATGCTGCCCCAGAGCATTACAGATATTGAACTACAGCAGAGAAGTTCAACAACACTGTTTCATAACACAGAACCATGGCAAATTTATCAATTAATGGCACAAAAAATCACTAAGGCCAAAAGGGAAGAGAATCTCTATGTCTGCAAATGAAGGCTTCATCAACTCCTTACTAAATAGTGGCCTGAAATCTGAGCAACACCTTTAAATGTGAAGCAAATTTGTGCAGCCCCTGCAAAAACATGGGCTGGATTATGTTGTAGGACTTCAACTCTGAATCACATTTATTTGTACTAAGCCTACAGTTACTATTAGTAGGTTTAAACCTAACATCAGATTGAATATATACATTATTTTTTTCTGCTTATATGCGAGTCAAAACCAATATAATATATATATCACCTTGAGATCACCAAGTCCAACCTACTAACACCATCTCATCAACTTAACCATGGCACTAAGTGCGACATCCAGTCTCTTTTTAAACACTTCCAGGGACGGTGACTCCACCACCTCCCTGAGCAGCCCATTCCAATGGCCAAGCTCACTGGCCTGGAAAACAAAGCTTCATCAAAACAAGCTCACAATTGCTCTTAGGTCAAAGACAATGTACTATGAATACTGCTATTTGGTGGTTGGGTACTTCTGTAAACTGTTTAAGTTTCATAGAATGTACTGAGTCGGAAAGGACCTATCAGGATCATCAAGTTTCACATAACTCTCCTGAAGATGCATTGATTAGAAATCCCATTAACTGATGAGAAATCTACAGTGACTGAAATACGGTGATCCACTGCTTATTCGCAATCTGTATTTTGCGAGATTCAAATAGTCACGGATGATTTTTCTGTGAATTGTGTCCCCTTGGCGCATGTGCAGAATGTACTGTGAACCCGTCAGCTCGTGAATATATAATGAGCTTATGAATATATTATTGGTTCCGCCTGCTGTCACCACCCACCAGACTTGCCGTACATCCTTCATTCTCACTGTTTAGGGGGAAGGGGAACCACTACCATATCGGTGATGCCAGGAGCGACGCCGCATGGCCGGCACAGAGACAATGGGGCCATGCCAGCACTTCTGGGCACAGCGGCGCGGTGCCGCTGCGAACTGGGGGATGGCTAGGCACGGTTGCCGCCACCAACGATGACCCCGGGGTGGTGGCAGATGCCCCATGTGGGCGGGAGCAGAGCCACTGACTTGGCGCCATGCCTCAGCTCTGTCTGCATGGCTGCGACATGGGCAACACAGCCTGATGTGTCCCGATGCGCGGGCTCCTGATGTCAGAGTCTGACCCTAGCGCTGGCAGCAGAACCTTCCCTTGCTGCCCAAAATAAAACGTTTCTTCCAGGCAGCAGGAGAGTATATACATGTATTGCGGATTTTTTGTACGTAGATATTTATTACCGTGTCAGAAACATAGAAACAGTTGATACGAGACAGGTCTGGGGGGTTCCTTCTAGGATCTGTGGGGTGAAGGATGTGCAGAGGGAGGGTAGGAGAGGGAAGGGGAGAAAGCTGTAGCCTGGAGCATCAGGCGCATGGACGAGCAGGGCTGCGGGCGCTCCTGTCACAGGACACATCTGTGCTCTGGTGCTGTGCCAGCTCCTCTTGCCCGTCTGTCCCCGTGCCGTGCATCTCTGTGGAGTGGCAGCAGAAGCAGATCGCAAAGAGCCACCAGCTCTTTCACCCTGTACACCTGCTGCCAGCCCATGCTCCTGTGGACAGCCCTGGTGGGAGGCAGACCCCAGCCACCGCCCACCAGGGATGGGGCAGGCACACAGCTCTTGGCCTATGGAGGGCCCGCTGCCACAAGCCCAAGAATGCTGAGGGGTGGGGGAGGAGAAGGAAATCAATCAAAAAGACCCCGAAAAACCACCTTGGCCGGTGGGTAAAGCAGCTTGGCACTGTGCCTACTCCTGAGCGCTGGTTGGGTGCACCGCAGCCCCTTTGACCGGGGCAACTGTCCTGGTCCATGCAGCTGTGACTCCCACCGTGGAGTGCCAGGGTACCCGGCACCACCCTGCCCAGCAAAGACTCCATTCCCCAAGCCTCCTCCTGGGTTCTGCTCTGGAGCAGCACAGTGCCTCTGCCCTGTTTGAACACAAGAGACATACACTAGCAACCAGAAACCCCGATAAAACCCAGCACAGACACGTCAGGGAAAAGACAGTGGCAGGAGCCTCTGTGCTCACTTGGCTCCGCAGTGGGGGCGGGTGACAGCTTCAAGGATTCTGGCCATGCTGGCTGCTGTACTGGGTTTCTGTACTTGGAAATGCAGATCCCGCCCAGGAGCCGGAATTCTGCAGCTGGGAAGCAGCAAAAGGCATTTCCTCTGCTTTAATGAGGCACTACAGAGGGAGCCGTGCCCTCAGGACCATCCTCCAGACCTCAGTCATGGAGGGGGCGTGGCTATGGGCATGGCCTACTTGAATCCTCATAGGGTTTGCTGTCCTTACAGATTTCAGAACTTGCAGGAATCCAGGCAGACACAATGGCCCATGAGTTACAGGGGTCGACTGTATTTGCAACTCTCCGGACTTAGGCAAAGTTGCTATTTTGAATATTTATGGAATATTTGTGGGGCCTGCAGTTCTCCTACAGTCACATGAGTTCTTGTCAAATGCCACAAATAGTTCGGGGTTTTTTCCTGAGAAAGTGGTTTTCTAGATTTCTGTTAGAGCTCCCTGTATTGTAGAACTGTGAATTTTACAGTGAGGAAAAATAAAAATATCTTTTCAGTAGCAACACTAGATACTTCATCTTCTTACATTTATCATTCTGGCAACTCTTATGGCCCTTTAATAGCTGTGACAGCCAATGAAGAGTGCTCAACCACACTGAGCTTTTAAATCAACTACCTAGACTACTTAAAGAACTGAGATAGTTGGCATGGATTTAAACAGTGGGACAGAGCACAACCAACCACTGGCAAGCAAGACTCAGCAAGCCCAGATGGACTCTGACCTTATCTTCTCTTAAAGAGGCTTAATTTCCACTTTTCAGGCTTCACATAAACCAGAAAACAAAATAAAACAAAACAACCAACATTGTCACTTTTTCCTGTTAAGCTACATAGCTTATCTTAAGTTACATAGCTTTTCTAATTCTGAAATGTAAAAGAGTCAGAGGTCAGCTAAAGTAACAAGGAAATGAGGTGTGGGAGTTTTGCCATCTTTCATTCTTGTTACTCAGCCAGCTCCAGTTTTTTGCCCAAAAGCTAATCCAGAGTTTTGCAGCACTTTTGTTGTCTGCCCAAATGGCCTCTAACTGGGCGCTGTCAAGAGTACTTGGTATCTATCTGTGACTTGTGTGTGTCAGATATAGCATGCATAAAAGGACACCATTTCTACTGCTCAGAAGGAGCCCAGCAAGCTGCCACAGCTCAGGGCCAGCCCTGCCAGGGTCTCTTGCTGGTAAATGCACTGTGCTGACTGACAGTGCCCTGCAGGTCTCACTATTCAAGAGAAGGGTGAACTCTCTCTACAGGAAAAACAAGCTTTTGTTTTCACCTCGAATTTTCACCTCTGAATTTCAGTGACTGTTTCAGCAGCAGTTCTCAGTTTGAGCCACCCAAAATGTCCCTCCTTCTCCAAAATAATTCCTCTTATCTCTTCAGCAGGATGTCTCAGTTTTAATCCAGTACTGACCTTACACAGTCTAATGACCTTCACATACTACCCATCTCTGAAATAAGCATCTAATTTTTCATTTAACAAAAAAAGACTAAATATTTAGTTTAATTATTTGTGGGTGACCATCCATTCTTAATTACCTAAGAAAATCAATACCTACTGCATTTGTGGAAAATATATTTAAGGTTGGAATTTAATTTCATATTTAAGGCTGGATTAGCTCATTAATGAAATAAAACCGTATTTTCATATTACTTCACATTTGCTTGGTTTTAGGGCAGTGTTATGATACCACTTAATCATTTTAAATTGTTGAACTGGAGATTTTTAAAATTTCTCTAATTTGAAGTCAAAAAAATTTTAACCATGTCCCAAAGCACCCTCTTCGTATATTCTGTCTCTAAGTATATATGCTAATGTGCATTAATTATACTCTTTCTGAGTACTGTACATGTTTCTGACATGAGGATTCTACATTACAGTGAAGGATTATTGTACTTTCTAGGCCTACTGCAGCTACAGCAGCTTCAACCACTTTAATATATTTTATTACAAGTAGCATTTAATTAACAGTACATCTACTCTCCATGTGAAGGATCCAGTCTTACAGAGGTTTAGGCACATGCTTCTTTCTGTGCACTGTGAATAGTCCTGTGGAACTGAATGTTTTGTTAAAAGAATAGGATTTTCACTGTTGTGTGAAGTGACTGGCACTGATGAGACATGAAAGAAGAATGAGAACTATGGTTGAGAAAAATAAGATATTTTGGACAAGATCATGAGATTAATACAATTTCTGCCTTTTATTATTTAAAAGGAATTGATTTGCTGGTACTGAAAGATTTCTTTGTGTACCTGACAGTGTCTTTATTAGCTGAGGTAGCTCTTGCAGGGACGTTTTAAGGTGATTGTGTGGGACAGTAAGCAGCTGTGTTGGCACTGGAACTTTTTTCAGCAAACCAATTTCCTCTATTCTGAAGAAGAATCTTTCAAAAATATCCTTCATGATTGTTTTTAGAATAATTAGAGAAAGAATCTTTTTAAGAGTCAAGAAAATACAATATTAAACTTTCTGGGAAAGGATGGTACTTCTTTAAGGATCTTTCTTGCTGTGGTACCTAAGCTACATACACTGTGCATGCCTCTCATCTTCATGGATTTCCTGAAAATTCCTCACAGCAGATACAAAGTATCCTGAACCAGAGGGTTATGGAAGACATCATTGTGCAAAGGAGAGGTCCCACAGCATTTTCAAAGTCTTGTTAGTTGTTTTGTGCTTAGTTTGTACCTTTGGTCACAGTCTGTATCAGAGATGTGGGTGTAGAAAAGATGGAAATCTTCCAGGACTGCCCAAGCATGGTTTACATTGGGGTTAGTGAAAATACAAGATGAACCAGTGCTGCACCAAAAGTTTGGTCTTCTGTTGGTGGCTGAACTTATTATGGAACACTAAAAAATAAAAGTCATTATATACTTACATATGGCAACATTCAATTAGCATGTGTGTATATATATATATATATATGTGTGTGTATATTTACAACTTTTAAAATATTTCCTTCGGAAAGAATGTAGTTTCTTCACACTGGTGTTGCACTGAAAACTATATGTATGCTCACTTTGCTTCCCCTTCTGTGAAACCACTAGGTGGAGATGTAGGTTTACCAAGCTAGGATTGCAATAAGCTTTTAAAAGGCACAAGATTGAAAAACGCCACTTAAAAAAAAAGTACAAGATTGATAAATTATGTATCTTGTTGGTTACAAATTCCAACACATCTTTGAAGGAGGAAAAATGGGAAAAAACTAAATGCTCAGTTGTAAAATTGTCCAAGCAAATTATTATTTTTTAAGACACAAGTTCTGATGTTTAAGACTGAGAGAATAATTGCTTCATGTTATAAATTGTCTGCTGCCAATACACACACATTTTCCTTTATTCTCCTACCAGCTGCTCGCTCATGCTATCAGTGGTCAGGAACAAACAAACAAAAACTACTCCTCAATTTCCTTAGCCTTCTTTCAAACTTTCAAACCAGTGGATATATGCCAGTAACTGGCAGATTTCAGAACTGTGTGCTCAGGTTGAGGGAATTACTTTTAATTCTCACAATTTTTCATCAACATCTTGGTATCTGGTATAAAATGTACAACACAAAGTATGGTATGAATTCTCTAAAATAATACTTGTTTCTTTCTGCCATGTCTGCTTAATCATGGGAAGCGAAAAATAAGAATTCAAATGAAAGAGTTGTTTACATACACTGCTTCCACTTTCTTTTTACATAAAACTTTCCTGCTTCCACTACTTATCTACATGCGCTACAAACTCTCCCACAGCAGACAAGAAGAATCTGGACTTTTTACAGCAGAGAAGAGTGATTGAGAACTTAGTCTTCTGTATTTCTCCTCTTAAATGAAAATGCCCAAGCAATTCATGCTATTTTTTGCAATGGGTAGGAAAAACAAGTGCTATCTTCAACTCCTCAGCATCAAAAGGAAGTTAACTAATGTAGTCTATCCTGTCTTCAGATTCATGTGAGGGTACTGTACATTTATCTTTTTGCCTTTGTTTTTTTCTGTAACTTTCAAAGTCTTTTTAGAAAGGATGTGGGAGTGAATTGACCTCATTTTAAAACATTAGAAAAAGAAATGTGTGGCTGATACTAGTTTGGGAAAGGTCAGTATCTTCATAAGAATGACCCCTCCTTTTCTTTAACCTTGCATATGAAACTATATTTAGCCAACTGTCTCAGATTTTATACTATTTGTGATAAGCTCTGTAATTCTGCTAATAGTGCGTGAAAGTCTTATGTGTAAGTGGATAAATCATATACCACTTCTAGATTTTTTTTTCTGATTTATGCTAAAGTCTTCTTGATTAGTGAGGAAAAAATGGGGAATAATATTTCAGAAATAAAAATTGAGAACTGCAGTATTTTAGATGCCATTGTCCAGTGATATAATTTTTATCAGAGGATACCAGAAATGGGAAGGAACTACTAAATATTTGAGCAAATTAGGTCAAAAGACAGGGGACATTTCTTTTTCTGCTAGTTTAAAGACACCATCAAACTCCCAGAACTGGTCACAGAATATTCTGAGTTGGAACGGACCCACAAGGATCATCGAGTCCAACTCTTAACACTGTCTCCCTGGCGGGAATCGAACCCGGGTCTCCCACACGCCAGGTGGGGACACTTACCACTGTGATGCAGGGTCCTGTATTCATCATACTCAAGAGGAAATGCAGGCAGTTAGGAAGTCAGACAATGAAGGTCTTCCAAAAGCTAAATCCATGGAAGGTGAATAGTTATAGTAAGAAAGATAAGGGAGCTTCTTTAACAAACAACAATCTAATTTTGTAGGAGGTGTATCCTCACATCGCAACAACAATATTTCTCATACTCTTACTCTACCCTTCCGCACTGCAGTGGTTCTCAATAAATGTTGTTAATAATAAAATGGGACTCCTGGTTAGTTATGTGGACTACAATATTTCATGTTTTTTCAGGATAAAATACTTCAGGTCCTGCATGGTGAATATAATATTTTTTTTCTTTTTGAGTATTACAATAGGTTCTAATGGCTAGAAGGAGCCTAGTATATCAGTACTGAGCAAAAATGCATATGGAAACCTGGTTGGGGAGGTGGCAGAGCTCAGTTTAAGTCTTAAAGGACTATGTGATTTATTAATATTATAAAAATGCATGCCATTTTAGAAACACATGCATCTGGCAACTACACAAGCTAAAAGTTCTTGTGTGAAGAAAAGGAAGGAAGGGAGGAAGGGAAGGAGGGAGGGAGGAAGGAAGGG
>WEKX01012911.1:0-17705 GCA_013390025.1 Pitta sordida
CAGCCAGGGTCAAACCACAACAAACATATATCATGACCAAGAAGAATTTGACTCTGTCTCGTTCATAATTCCCATATACACATTTGTAGACTTCATGTAGACCACCTCTTTACCAGCCTGAACAAGCCAATGTCTCTCAGCATTTTCTCTCTGGCCTTGTGCTCCTGCTCACTGGCTTTCTCAGTAGTCTTCCCATGTACTTGAATGTAAGAATCCTGAAGTCCTGATTCCAAACGGTTGTGTCTGTGGTTCTACACTAATAAAGTTTATAACCAAGCACTGCAATGTCTCACATGTAGCTCCGTGGCCTGCCAATGCGATGAAAAGCATTTAGGCATTGTGCAGATTCCCTACATACTCAAGGGAGAGAAAGACGCACCCCTGCAGGTCTTTTGATAATGATAAAAACTGAAGCATTTACATGTCTCAGAGGACTCCACCTGGAGCCTTCATCCTTCAGAGGAGCAATTCAGCACCCTTCCACATTTAGCAGGGAGCTACTCTGGAGCCAGCCAACAGGATATCATGTGCAGGACTGCACCAGAAAAGGCATCCAACTCAGAAGTGCACCACATCCACCTGGATCCCCTGAGAGCTGGGACACAAGGTCAGCCTCAGAGAGTAGGCATATGACTGAAGAGGAAGTGAAAGGTTCAGAACTGCTCAGTACAGGGGTATTTTATTTATTTATTGTATTTTATTTCCTTCTGATAAGACGCTAGAAGCTCAAAAATATTATCCTAGTTCTTTTGAAGTAATTAGTTAAAATATTTTTAAGGTGAAAGTCCATTTCCTTTTCTTATGCTGAATTGTACACTGCAAAGCAAATAAAAAATTACAGGGGCATTATACAGATAGAGAAAAAATATGGTAGCTGAAAAGAGTGCAGGAGAGTTTGAATTGGAGGTAATTTATTCCGCATGCTCCACAAAGCACATAATTTTTATTATGAATTTGTAATATGTACAAAGGCTGTGAAAAGAGTAAGAAATGGTTTTAGAAATATATTTAAAGCTTACATTCTTTCATTACTCATTGACTAAATTAAACCATGTAATGGAATTTTTTCTTTCCAGAATTTGGTATATATTTTCATTTGTTATTAGCCCATGAAACATTTCCCTTTCTTGGTTTGTTCTGTACCTCTGTAGGTACTTAAAGCTATGAGAAGGATTGTACGATGTAATATTAGCCTATATCTAGTATAAGCAATTTGATAGAAACTGAAAGCCCAAAGTGGTAACAACTGTAGGGAGATATTTCAACATCCAAACTGCAGTGGTTAGGATTTACCTGTCTTACAAATATTCACTTCTACACTAATGTTTAAAACACATTCTGTTTCTTCAAGCAAAAGCTTACATGTTTTGATCTTCAGTCAAAAAGATCAGGTAAAGTGAAGCAATGAATGGTGTCCAATTAGAGAAAACTTCAGTGTCATCTGGAGCTTGATCTCTCCCTTCTCCAGGACCATATGGAGATGTGGCTCTAGATGCACTGTCACATACATGGTTTTGGAAGACATTGTCTGAAGGTACTATTTTTTTTCCAATCTCCAATATGTAATTTGGAATTCATATTATGTCCAATATTTCTTAAACTTATCTGGCTCAGCCTTAAGAGTAGGGTTTTTTAGT
Source organism: Pitta sordida (assembly GCA_013390025.1). NCBI lineage: Eukaryota > Metazoa > Chordata > Aves > Passeriformes > Pittidae > Pitta > Pitta sordida. The sequence continues at coordinate 1,638 of WEKX01012911.1, forward strand.
CCTTCATTACTCCCATAAAAATTCTTCTTCAGATCCTTGGTGTTGTAATGTGTATTTTTTTTCCCTTATTTTGAGCCTAAATTTATTCATAGCCAATTTATACCCATTTGTTTTTGTGTCAGCATGGCCTTTAGCTTAAACAGTTGTTTTCCCTGCCTGATATTTACATTCCTGAAATGCTTACAAAGAAAGGGAGGGAAGAGAGATGGCTATCGCTTAACCTGTAATTTGTATTAATTATAAGAATTAATCAGGTTTTTGTAGTTTTAGATGGTGTGATTCAGCAGGATTTGGTATCCTTCTAAAATTCCTTAGCATGAAACTTGATGGAAGGATTTGAGTTTGTAATAAATCATGGATCCTAGTAGTAAATATTTGCTAACAATTGTTATTACTGAGATAAACCACTACAATTCTACCAAGAGAAAAAAGTAATAAAGCTAGTGTTTGTAGTTCTTTACAGTCTGATGTAAGGAAACCCCAATGGACCCTGGAGGCTGTTGATAAACCATTACTGCTTGGGGAGGGTGTTCTTTTCTGTCTAGGTCATTGAGGAAATCCTTTAAGGCTATGCCTGTGTTGCCATGTTGGCTTGGATTCTGAAGTAAAAACGTCCTGATTCTCCTTGTTATTGGTGTTTTAGCTCCCCGGCCAGAGCAGTTCCAGAGGGATGAACTGGAGTCCTTGGAGATAGGATAGAGTGAAGGGATGCATAACAGAGCCATATCTGGGCATTCACTTATGGGGGCTTCAGTCGGTCCAGGAAGGTTGTCCTTCCCCTGTACACAGCGCTGGTCAGACCTCATCTTGAGTACTGTGTCCAGTTCTGGGCTCCCCAGATTAAGAGGGATGTTNCCATAGCACCAGACCACAGCCAGTCCAAAGCAAAACCTCCCTCCTGGTCTTGTAGGGTGGATATCAAGGCATCAGGATGACACACATTGCTCCACTTCTGGTTTTAATAGGTGCTAACTTAGCCACTGCTCTAATTATGCATCTTTAGATTTTAGTTTTCGTATTTAACCTTGCACTCTGTCTAATTTCTTGGCTACCACCTGTAGCTGTTAGATATCCACCCTGTGTTACAAACACTAGTGTTTTCATGAATGAGTTGCATTAAGCTGCTCTGCATAGAGAGAGCCCAGCTCTAGCATGAGCATGGGTCTGGTTTTCACAGGCTGTGCTGGCCCCATGCTTTGTCCCCATAATTTTATTGAGTTACATCTTCCATATTTATGTGGATCTTGTTCAGGTGTGTAGGGTTTATTATCTCCATTTATTTTGTGTGGAACAAAACACAATTTTTTAAAAATGGAAAAAGAATTTTTCATGTATTTATACAGCATCAATAACAAAAAAAATAAAAAGTGATACATTCTTGCAGTGCCTAATTAATAAGTCCTCTCTACAGAGCTGGCCCAAGTATTTCTTCTCTTCCTCAGCAACCTGAATAAAAGACCCAAGGTTGATTGAGTGTTGATTGTCTTAAAAGTTTTATAGCCATTTAGTTTAAACATTTTTACATCCTAAGTATGTTGATTTATTCATTACATTACTTCTGCTTTATGTCATCCTTGTTTCAGAGCCACTGCAAAATGTTTTTAACTTCTACTCATAAAAGGTGCAAAAAGGAGAGAGATTACCATGGAATCATTTTCTTTCCTCTCATATCCTTCTGTCAGAGGGACATGAAATTTCTCTGTATGCCCTTTACTGCAAATATATTCTAATATCTGCCTGGATAAGATCAAAAAGCTTCAGGGGGTTGGGAGTATAATACTAATTTCTACTCTTGTAGTGACCTGGGAAATGTTTGATTGTGAGAGATTAATCTCATTGTGACCTATGAAATTTGTAAAATTTTACTTTTCTGGGAAGATTTGTACCTACACATTATGGACTCTGTTGCTGAATGAAAAGTGTGTCTTACCTAATTTCAGTTCTCTTGTTTTGCTCATCTTTAATCTTATGTGCAATTTTCTATGCAGATGAAGATACTGCTTGAGACACTGTAGTAATAGCCTCCCTGTAGATCTATTTTTGAGTAGTTCAACAATAAAGAATTCAGTGCACCACTTCCTCAGGAAGCATGTGATAAATTATGAATAGCTGCTATTCAGGCAGCAGTGTTCATTCTAGGCACTGAGTCAGTTAAGGATGGTGGAGTGGGAACTATAACGATTATGAGATCTGCAACTCTCTTATTTTTGAATGCTTGCATGGTAACTGAACTTAGATTTTACATTTGAATGGCTCCTTTTGCAATGCTTTCCTACTTTTTTCTTTCTTTTGTAATGTAATTACCTTAAAAACAAAGGCAAAACAAACCAAACACAAAACCAGACCAAAACCAAACCAAACCAGCAAAAAACCAACCAACTAACCAAAAAACAAACAAACAAGCAAAACCAGAAAAAAAAAAATAGGACCATGCTGACCATAAATGAGGTATCAGTAAGGATGACTTTGACAGATAAAAGTAACCTTCTGTTGTTTCCAAGTATTTTTGGCTGTCAGCCACACAGAAATACTAGCTGTTAAAATTGCTGACAAGAAGGGAGTGTGGAGCTTTAAAAATGACAAGTTTAATTACAAGTTTTGCTATACGTATTTAAATACTTTAAACTAAGTTAAATGGGAAGAGGTGGTGTGAGGAAGCTGAGCCACAGAAAAAGCTTAGTTCTACAGCAGGTAGACACTAGGACACTCCTGTCAGGAAAATGTAGTCTAATTTCATGACTTTAGAGCAGGAACAGTGGAAACAGCAACATGATCTACAAAGTCTTGTCTATGTCTGATAAGTTAGAGATCAAGACTCTGAAAGGCTGCTTAGTTTTTTCCCTTTGCTTTTTTTTTTTTTTTTCATTAGAAGATGGGGGAACCTAATTCAAAATATTGTTCATGAGTATTTATATATTACAACCCATGTAGGCTTTTGGTTCTCTGGCAATACACCCTGCCATCATCTTTATTTATATGACCAGAAGTAGATCTCCCTGAACTGGTTGGATTCACCAAAGTGCTTACCTAAGAGGAAAGGGAGAACAGAAAAGTAGTTAGAAAGCACTTCATGGGCCAAGACTGCCATTTGTGTTATTAGAATGCAATGAAAGGTCTCTATGAGAAGCTTTTATCAAGATGGAAATTATAGACTGAATAAGACTTAAATACACTAATATTCCTCCTAATATATTGCTTATAAATTACTATAGCAGTCCTGGAAAAATTGTAATCTGGAAAAGAGACAGTCAAGCCAGTATAATTTTTTAGTCCTCTACAAGGTCTACGATAGGCATGTAAGCTTGAGGGACTCCAGTGGAGAGGAAAGGAATTCAGGAAAGAGCTGGGGATTTGGGAGGTGTAAATCACAGAATCACAGAATATTCTAAATTGGAAGGGATACACAAGGGTCATCAAGTCCAGCTCTTAAGTGAATGCCCATACAGAGATTGAACCCATAACCTTAGTGTTATAAGCTTTAATCACCTGAGCTACTCTTGGGGTTATCTTTTTTTTTTTTTTAACCTAACTCCCCACCCATCATCCCATTATCTAGACCATGTCAATGAGTTCCTCATCCAGTCTTTTCTTAAACACCTCCAGGGATAGCAACTCCACCACTTCCTCAGGCGCACCATTCCACTGAGAAATCATTCTCTTCGGCTGGAGTTAGTGCCCTTGCTCAAGCTGGATTCCTGTTAAATGAAGGAAAAAGAAAGGAAGTAGAAGAGAAAACCAAACTAGAGAAGAACAACAAGCTCTATTCTCTTCAAAACCCCTGTAAGGTATGCTAAATAAGTACAAGGCAGTAAGAGGATGGAGAGGACCACTCTATCGGATGCCAGGGAGATTGCAGGTCTGCTCTGGAGTTTTAACTATTTCTGATTCCATGAAAGAATGTTATGTGATGCAATCTACTTTTCTGACTATAATACAAATGCAGTTTCAAAAAAATGTAGCCAAGGCATGCCAAGGGCCAGATAACCCAGTCTCACTGCCAATATCCAGTCAGTACACTAGAATTTCTCTTCCTGGTTATATAGTCTGTATAACACTTAACGCAGGGCTATTAAACTCTCAGATGAGATTAAATTATATCATCATATAAATTAAGAATACCTTCACTATTTGCTTATTTCCTTTCAATTCTCTTAAGCAGGTAGTAAATGGACATTAATGTTTGGGAAAGAACTTCCCATTTGGACTAACTGAAGTACCTGAGCAAACAGAAAGATTCCTTCTAATTCATTATTTTTCTTCTGGCAGTGACGTTCGTTTAAAGACTAACAAGAAAAGAATTCAAGTTTGAAAAGTAACAAATACTCATCAGGTAACAGGTGGTCTCCATTTTGGTAGCACACTGCTCCTTCATACTCAAATGAACAGTATTGTCCCACAAAACTCCTCTTGGAGAGTCAAAAATTCTCCTCTGGGTTTAGTCAGACTAAGCACACAGAGCTGTAATGAGCAAAGTATCCTGTTTTGAATAGGAAAATTATTAAACTGTCAGTAGAAAAACCACATGTTTCTCTGTGAAGTCCTAGGTCTCTCAGTTACACAAGGAATAGGCACGAAACCAAGGGATGGATAACTTTTTTTAAGTCTGACTTCTTTCTAAAGATACTAGGGAAGGCGAAAAAATCCTAAGCTAATAAACATGTCAAATGCTTGTTTGTAGCACAATGGGAGGAACAGATGTAGTTTCCTAAGAAGTGAGGGCTGTCCTGTTGGCTTTAGGTTGTTCTACCCTCATGTGACCTTGGGATTATTTACCTTTAATTTTGATATTCACTGGTAACATTGACCACATGATTTTCCGTTAATGCATTTGCTGATCCTACGGGATTTCCTTCAAAAGCTAGGCATATTTGTCTGGTTTATTCTGGTAAAGCAAAAAGAAAAAAGTGAAACCAAGTTGATCTATAATCAAGTAATCTAATATTTTGTTTCCTGCATGCTAATTCTGGTTGTTTGGTAACAATTGGCCCATATTAAATGCTTTGGTTAGAGTGAGTTGAACAGTTCTTGATGTGTCTGTCTCCCTGTTTTACCTGCAGAGACAGCACTGAGTTACAGGCTCAAAGAGAGACACCTGCATTGCATGTATTGAATATTAGGTGAGATGAATTCCTCCACTCCACCCCCAATCTCCTGTCCTAACTCACTACCTGGCTATATTTTCCCTTGTCTTCTTTCCCACTATTCTATATATTCCACCATACAATGATTGATTACAGTGTCTTCTCTTTTTAAGGTGTTTGACTGAGTGGTACCAATATGGATGAAGTGCTAGCTTCAAAAACTTAAAATAAAAGAGGAATGTAGAAATATTTGTGGGAAAATCTTTGGTTAGGCTCTTTTGGTATCATCATAAAGCAGTTTAGCATCCGTCTCTGGATAGCTTCTTTTTCCGCTTCTCTTACGTCATTCACCCCTCCTTTCATGCAATCCAATTTCTTGGCTGGATTGTAACCTCCAAAGTTTCTTTTTTTTTCTGCAAATAGAGTCTCTCTATCCTCCCATTTCTAATAAAGATTTTCCTTTTTTTCTGATTCTTTGTGCCCATTTACTTCTGGCTTCTTAAGGCCTGAGGCTCTCACGGGAGAGTGCATTCCTATCACCCAAAGGCCAGCTGACACTGGGAAAGCCAGGAGTGTTCTGATAACAGCACTAACAGGTATCCCATAGATCTTCACACTTATGAACTTGGGATGAAGCTCTTAAAGTAAAATCACTACAGTGGTCACTAAAATATTTGTCCCAAGATGAAGGAATTTCCCTTGACTCCAGCTTGAGTGAGAGGAAGAGCAGGAGCATATCATGCAGCACGACAGGGCAAACTGAGTTCTCATCCTTCTTGATATTAGACAAGGAACTAATCTGACCTATATACTTTGGAAACTTCTTTCCTTTACACTGGTTTACTGTATGAGGTAATGCTATGGGAGGAAACATCCAGCCGGAGGGTTGGGACTACTTACCTGCACACAGGACTTTGCTTGGGCATATAATTCACATAGCTCCTCATCCCTCTTACACAGCTGTACAATTGAACACACTATTCACATAAAATAAGAGTTTTGATTTTTCCTCTAGAATGACATAAGACCTTAGCCTAACAATGTAGTGTTGACATGTTCCACTTCTGACCACACAGCTTCATTTTTTGATGATTGCTGTAACAATAAATCCCAAGGCAAATGGTCAGCAAGGGGCTCTTGACAGAATGGAACTTTGCAAACAGAGAGGCAAATAAGGCAATGGCTGTCATATCACATAGGATTCCCACAGAAACTTGTCTCTGGACAATTGGTTTCATGGGCTTTCCCAATGGACTGGTTTGTTTAAGACCATCTTAGTCCAAAGCAAGTGTCAATACTGACAGCAAAACCTGGATTATTGCTACGAGTAAGATCTTGTTCCTACCCTACTCCCAGCAGTATAAACTCACCAACTTTAGTAACTTTGTCACCAACAACTGATAAATTTTAGGGGGTTTTGTTGCTGTTGGGTGTTGGTTTTGTCTTTTTGGAGGGGGTTTCTTCTTCTACATATCATCAACATATCTCAAGAATTCAAGTCCTGTGTCATTCAAGAGTCCCATTGCTCAAAATCTGGCTACATGGCATCTTTACCACCCATATCCCAGATTGCTAAATTGCATAGTCCATGGTCAGTTGAAGAATCTTAATTTACTAATGCCATATCTTCAGTTTCACACAGAATCACAGAATCACAGAATATTATGAGTTGGAAGGGACCCACAAGGATCATCTAGTCCAACTCACCATCTAACACCCGTAAAGAGACCGAGAGCACATCGCAGAGCGTAACACCAACCTAGATCCCTCACAGTCTAGCAGTTTCTATTGAATCTGTGTCAAAGAATGTTTTCAGGTTTGTTTTTTCTCCCCCACCAATTCCAACTACACACCAGAAGGTGACTATAGGGAAATCAACTGAAAAGAAATGAAGCTTTCTTAAGGAAATTGGTTTCATGTGATGCTGTGATGAGTTGACCAGCTAACTTGCAGGTGCGCACCAAAATGCTATCTCGCTTTCCTCATAGGATCAGGGGGAGAAAAAAACCCCCACAAACCTCTTAAGTCAAGATAAAGGCAGCCAAATAAAGAAAACCAAAACTTGTGTTCAGAGACAAAGGATAACAAAAATAACTAATCTCTACTTCCCATCAGCAGTGACATTTCCTGGGTAGTAGGGCCCAGTGGTTTCTTTGGGAGACAAACATTTTCATAAGGAGTTCCCCCCTTCCTCTTCCATCATCTTAGCTTTTATTTCTGAGTGCATAACAGTGTGCAATATCCCTTTGATCAGTTTGTGTCAGCTATCCCAGCCACATCCACTCCCAATCTCTTGCCCATGACCATCCTACTGACCTTTTGTGGGATGGAATTTGGAGAGACAGCCTTGATGCTATGGGAACACTGCTGAGCAGCAGCCAAAATTCTGGTTTGTTATCAATGTATTCCAGCTACAAAGCACAGCACTATGAAGGATGCCAACCCCATCCTACTCAGACCCAATACAGGTGGATCTACAAATAACACTTTTTCTCCTGAAATAATGATAATTTCTCTCACAGACATCATGGGGTGTAGGAAACAGGATGAACACTACATCGTAATTCTCCTGATAAACTAGATTGCTACCTTATGCATACTTATGAGAGACTTTGTACACCTGAAAACCACAAAACAGATGTTTATCTGTTGTTTTTTCCCTGTGCAGAGACCTCTCTTTGCTTTGAGGATAGTGTTAGTAGACAATGGGATGGGATGCCATTCCCGGCCATGGAAAACCATCTCACTCCAGTGGAGATACTCCATGGTTTCCAAGGCCTCTTCACAGGCCTGGTAGGTATTCTAGGGCAATAATGTTGGTAATATAAGCAGTCTGTGGAGGTCACAGTGCATTAGGGCAACTCAGATGACGATCAAACCTAGGTTTCATATCTGAAACACTCCCCTAGAAGTCACAGATCCATTTTAAATAAAGGAAATGACATTTATTTTCCGTAAGTGCAAAGAATGGTGAAAATTCTTGAGTCAAGTAAAACTTTTACCTATTAACAATCACTCAGTGACGTACAAAGTTACACCCCATTGCGCAGAATGTGTCTTTTTATTATTTTCTGTTATCAATGCATTGGCAATCCTGTGGCTTCCTGTCCCAGTGCATGTGCAGTCTAATACAAACAAGAATGACTATTGAGCATGACTTCTAAGGAAATCTGTGTTTGTATTTTCGGGAAAAAATTGTGTTACGCAAACCGAAAGAGTTGATATCCTGAGCAAGGAAATACACTGCACTAGGAGACTTTGGATTCAGTTTTTGACTGTGCATCTGGGGACAATGGTAAGGCTTTGTGGAGGAGTGGAGAGCCATCTGCAAACTCCATTTGCACTGCCTGGTTTCTGGTTTAGCTGGTCCTTGGGCTGGCCCCCAGCAGAAATCTGTACAGTCTGACTTCACTCCATCCTCCCTCACTGTTGCCAGCACCCACAGTGACGTGAGTATTTTCTGACAGTGTTGCCCTGTCCTTGACTTTCTGTCTGATATTAACAGCCAGAGCACAATGTGGGAGAGGTTGGATTGGCATTGAGCCACAGGTGAAGTCCCTCTGCTCTTGGCTGTCCACCAGCAGAGCTGCTGTGTTCTCTTGGCATGGTGAGACAGCTCCCACGCCAGTGTATTCTCCCATGGGATGAGCAGAAATATTTTACTGAATTACTTCTTCTGACTTCATAGACTTTAATGGAACAATATGTCAGACATTTCAGTGAGTTAATGCCCTTCCTCATAAAAACAAAATATTTGCTTATTGGTAAACAGAGCTATGTCATGCTAGCTTTTATAAAAATCGTAAGCTGATTAATTACAATTTTGATAATTTCTTTTAGTCATGTATCTCACTATGGAACTGCTGGAGGAATAGTCATATCAGTGCACTTATTTTCCCCCAAAATACTTCAAGAAATTGAAGGTTTATACTTGTTGGGGAATTGAGGGATTTTTCTTTTTACACAAACATTAAAAACAATGTTACTGTATTCACAGCATTTTTCAGTATTCCATAACTTGAAAACATTACAAAATATCTACAAGAATTAAGGGAATATTCTTCAAAGTATCTATCTGATTTTCTTCCCATTCAGTTTCACACATTTTGAAGGGAAATGATGGAAGACAGAAGGACAGAATGAGATCTGAATTACAGATGAAAAGCAAATTGTCCAAAATGAATCCTGTTACACCAAAAATGTTTATGAGGAGTAAGCTTTCAGGATGAAACCAAGAATCCATCATTAATCTAATTAAAATCTGTATGACTAAGAGAATTTTTTCTTGGTTCACTTAAAATAGTGTTAGCTCTGTTAACAACACAGTTGGGGCTGATGCATGCAAATCTTCTGGTACTTTTCCCTCCTGTTCTGCTCAACCATCCTCTTCCCTCCATTTGCCACAGCCCCCTCAAGAGAATTGCGGAGATTTTCAAGAAGTAATCACTGTCCCGAGTTCATTGCAGGGAGGGGCATGACACTGGTATTCCTCAGCCTGGGATCTGCTTAAATCATCTTTACAGACCATCTAAATCAAAATGTTGCTTCCTTTAATTCTAGTAATTTCTAATTTCATGTTTTGCTGGTTTTTGTGTTCTATTATCCTAAAAATAATGTTACCCAACACACATGGCTGCACTGCTAGAGTACCCAGTAATTGGCAACTATAATTTGTGTTTGCAGTCCTGGGCTTTTGGGTACACCTCTGTTGCTATACTATGCTACATTTTTATTCTAGGATCTTATTCTGGGTGGCTAACCTTACCCAGAATAACTACTTGTTATCATTACCTATTAGGAGTAAGCAATCATTGCACTGCACCATTGCAAACAGCCAAACTAAAGCTAAAACTATTTAGGACATAGCTATGTGACCTCTATACAATTGCTCTTACAGTTGTGACATGCTAAAATTAGCCCAAGACAAGAGAATTGAGGGCAAGTCCAAAGAACTTGTATTGCTGAGCCAATACAAAGTCTGTGGTCTCTTACCTGTAACGCCAAACTCATTTTCACTGAGCTACAGTGATCTGGAGAATCAGAAAATTACAAATTTAGTGTGTTAGGTAAGGGCATAGAGATTTAGGGATTTTAGTGAATTAGTGAAGATCTAGTGAATTTCTAGTGAATTTTAGAAGGATTAGTAGACTTTAGAATCATTCAGAATGCCTGAGAGTTAAGGTTGAGTATTAAGGGTGTCCTGCAGGTTGTGAAAGTAAACAAAGTAGAATGCTAACCACAACAAGGGCAAAAGAATGCAAAACATTGAAGCCAATTGGTTGAAGGATTCATAGCAAATGACATAATGTTGAAAGGATGAATATTCATGGAGCAATTTGCATATGTATGAGACAAGGGGTTAAAGATGGGTGACAAATCTGGGCGGTTCTCTCTTTTGGCACCCGGCAGGGCAGAGGCACACTGCTGTCTCTCTTCCTCAGCTCTTAGGCCAAAAATAAACTTTTTCTGTAGCATGGAAGCAATTACCTTGAGTCCTGACTGATTTTCCTCAAATCAGCGGGGCACAGACTTTGGTTAGGAGGTTCATGTGAAGGTTTCCTGAAAGTCAAGGATTCTTGCAAATTACTACTCACAGAAACATTAAATTAGAGAAATAAGTAGTACAAATACTTCATAAAAAACCCTATAAACCTTGTGATTGGGAAAATATAGAGATTTTTAATTAGTTTATTCCTGTAAGGTTTCAATATTAAGAAGGGTGGTCTGCTTATAATAATCTCGTCAAAGCTTCAACTGTTAAAACATATGAGAGTCTCATTACAACTACTGATTGGAATTTTTATGATCTGACAAAAAACTTCATTATTACAGGTGTGATAAGTGAATATATTGTATGTCTCTTGACAAACTAAATTTAACCTTTAACTAAAATTTACATTTCAATAGTTCTCTAGACGATTTCATCTTATTTTGTGGATTGTTCTAGATGTGTGAGCTGCAATTCAGCCCTTTACCACATAGGACCATTTCCTTTGATTCTGCTTCTCTTTTTTTTTTTGAGGAGGTATTAGGACAGAATTTTCACAGAATCACAGAATATTCTGGGTTGGAAGGGACCCACAAAGATCACTGAGTCCAACTCAAACAGCACCACAGCTTCCCTGGCAGGAATCGAACCCCTGGTGTGCCACGTGAGAGGTGGGGACACTCACCACTGTATGTTTTATCTAAGCAGCCTTTTATAAAAAGTCTGCGTGTATTCGCATTTTCACACCAACTTGAGCATGCTTTATAAGCATCTTATGCTTTTTGTATTAGTAGCAGTCTTGGATTTTCAAGATACTGAAATAGGATTACAAAGTACTTAGTACTTGTACCCACTGTCATGAAAACCAAAAACAGTAAAAGTTTGCTAGTCTGGATGTCTAAAAAAGTATGACTTAACATGAGGAAGCCTTGCTGGCTGATGCTGTTGAGGCCAAACTGAGTCCCCCACACAGGACCACCAAGCCCAAGAGATAAAGTTCACAGGTTCACAGGTTATTCCGAGTTGGAAGAGACCCATAGGATCACCTAGTCCAACTCCCAAGTGAACACCCACCTAGGGATTGAACTCACAAGCGTGGAACTTGTAGGGCTTGTTCTCCAGTCCTTTCACCATCCTTGTCACCCTTCTCTGGACCCTTTCAAGCAGCTCAACATCCTTCTTAAACTGGGGAGCCCAAAACTGGACACAGGACTCAAGATGTGGTCTGACCAGCACCGAGTACAAGGGAAGGATAACTTCCCTAGTCCTACTGACCACACTGCTCCTGATACAGGCCAGGATGCCATTGGCCCTCTTAGCCACCTGGGCACATTCTTGGCTCATGTTAAGTTCTCTGTCAATCATTAAAACTGAGCAGCTCATCAACCTACTCTGAGTAATTAACTCAGCATCCACAGTCCACCTGTGTTTGCAGGTGGATTTGTTTTAAAATACACACTTACAAAAATGTTGAAGAAACAGCATTCTTCTAAGGTTTCAGGAGCCCTACAGGAAGGTTCTGTATGTAAAGGGAGCACTATTTCTTCAAAAGGTGATGGGAAATTACATTTTAATCGTTCTGTATTGTTCCAGTTCTCTTGTTTCTATGAGACCTGTGGGAACACCCCTTCAGAGTATAATTGTCCTTAAGATTTTATGAGTTGTTTCAAGAGACCATCAAGAATCTAGCTACAACAGTTTTACCCAACAGAAGAAACTTTACTGAGCAGTTGTTTATCCTGATAAATGTGACTCAGTCTTGTAAAGCCTTGTTCTGAGACTGTCTGATTGATCACTTTATGAATAGTTGCTTGAATTCTTTGATGGGGAGGAAGCATGATTGAAAGGGAGAGTCATGGTACTACTTGATTTCATAATTTTTTTTAATATATCAATTGCATTTAATGAGATAAGAGAGCAGATTTGTGAAAGTTTTAAAAACTACAGATTTATAGTACAATAAAATCACTCATGAATGAGCTTGTACCAAGCACAAATAAAGTGATTTGTCTCTCGTGATGTTTTAAAGTTTTTATGTCAATTTATCTTATGTTGTGGCTGAATCTGAATAATTAGCATGTCTTCTATTTGATGGCCCGCCATGCTATACCCACTTGGCTTGTACGTGTTACTGCTTCTGCTTAGAAATCTAATGGCTTGCTACAAAAGAATGCAAGGAAAAAGATAAAGAAACTTATATACATATGGGCCTACATAAAAAGCCTATATATATTTCTCAACCTATATACACAGACCTTTCTGGATTTGAACATTAGCCTCTGTGTCTCTCAATTTTCAGTATTAAATTATTTAATTACAGAGTAATTACGGACCTGTCAGCCTGACCTCAGTCCTGTGAAAAGTCATGGAANTGGGCAGACTCCAACAGTATGAGATTTAACAAGACTAAGTGCCAGGTCCTTTACTTTGGCTATATCAACCACGATAGCTGTCTTCATTGTTTTCAGTTAAAAGGCAAGTTTCTGCTTAATACAGTCTGAGACAACTCTCACAATGAATAGTGAAAACATCCTTTTTAGTACAGTGGTAAGTGTCCCCACCTGGCGTGTGGGAGATCCGGGTTCAATTCCCGCCAGGGAGACAGTGTTAAGAGTTGGACTCGATGATCCTTGTGGGTCCCTTCCAACTCAGACTATTCTGTGATTCTGTGATTCTGTGAAAAAGGAATGTGCTATTCTTCAGTCTCTGAAATATCAATAGACAAATAAAGTTTGAACAATATATGCCAACTTATACACTCTCTCAAATAAATATCTACAGTTATACCCTGTCAGTTGTGAGGAACGGGTCAGGACACAGGCCTTGCAAAAGCTAAACTTGCAAAGAAGTGCAGGTTGTTAATATGCATGCAGGCCACCTCCCGGCACTCCGGAGCACTGCAGGCACTTTTTTGCTTCTCCCGTCGGGCTCTCTGAGCACTGGGGAGCAGAGGAAACCATTTCTGAGCCCCCTCTGACTCAGGAGACACACCCCCCCCCGCCAAAAATCTGCGAGCTTCTCCGGGCTGCTGCCCCTGTTCTCCCACAAACCAAACACTGCTTCCCCTCCCACCCCTCCCCTACCCAGGTGCTTGTGCGTAACATCCACCGGTCCTGGGAAAGGCAGCGCTGCCCGTATGGTCCCAGAGAGCAGGGGAACAGAAGCCTCCTCCTGGCTCAGTGACAGCTGCCCCCTCCCAGCACACAGCGCTTGCCCTACCTCGCTTGCCTCACTTTCATGGGACAGTTTCCCGGGTCAGGGACGGGGGCACGGTGCCACCATTACGAGCCCCCTCCCCGCAGGGTGGGATGAGTCCCGCCCCACAGGCACCGTGGCACCGCCCCTCGACAGAGCAGAGGCACTGCGCATGTGTTGGCCGGCTAAACTCACTCAAAACTGCGAGAAAATTGCCTCGCAAATGAGCAGGGTCGTAATGGAGAGGTTGCAATGCAGCGGGCATTCACTGTACAAAGAGAATACACCATTTTACTCATGAAGAATATCAGCTATGCAATATGTATAAGGTTATGCTAGACTGCAAATTAGTATTTTTAGAGGCTATGATGAAGAACAATTGGACTAAAATGAGTGTTTTGATCAATTGACCTGAGTCAGCCTTCCCTGCTGGCAGAAAATAGCTTCCTGTAATTACTTATAAATATTAAACATGACCTGATGTCTCATGCTTCTGTGTCTGAAAAGAACCCCCCACAACCCCCAAAACACCACAAAGCATTTAATAACATATAGGAAAGAACCGCATTGAGTACCTTGGTGCAATTCTCACTCACACTGACGATAAAGCTCTGATCATACCTAGGACATAACTAGATTTTACATGGCATTTTAAGTTGTATATCTGGATTTTAGGAAGGCAGGATTTGTGTGATTCTGCAACAAATCAAGCATTGATATAGAGGTCTATTCTCAATGCAATTATTGCCTCATTCTAATTCTAAGTGCTGCTACATCAAAGCTTGTAGGAGGAAAGTATGTCTCTCTCCCTTGCTTCTTGTTCTTCACCTGATGGAAAATGACAATGCCATATGCTAGTAAAATATGCTGAGAAGCATTTCAATATGTTGAAAAATACATGAGGTTTCAAGACTATTTCCAGATTCCATTAATATATTACAGTTTCACCGAATAGTAATAATGGGCTGAATATTACATATGAGGCAAGAATTGCTATTTCTTATGAAATATGAAGAGGTGTACAGTTTCCTCAATATCTGTCTTCCTACTTCTGGAGAAAAATTTTGGCTGAAGATCTCCAGTATGGAGACTTCATTGTAACAGCCCTACAAACCTAATGCATAGGAAACCAATTAGATTAATTAGAACAAGATTCAACTCTTACCAAGCCAGACCTTCATATAATGGCCATACTTATTTTCCTCCCTCTGTGTGAAGATTTAGATCCAAAGAGGGTGAAAATGTGCACGTAAAATGCTTGTATTGTTTTCTTTGAAAGTGCCTCACAAAGGTTGACATGCTTCATAAGTTTCCCCAAAGTTCTGAATATTAATGTTCAGTTCAGACTGAGACTTACTATGTGAATATCAACTTGCCAAATCCTATTATAGTGAAAACCTTGAGATAATGTTTAATGGCATGAAGTGAGGCTGCTGTAGTGAAGTTAAATGATATGTGCTGTGAGAAAATAAGTGATTTAGGGTGAATCTTGAAATCTTTAATCCTACATACAGTTTCTTAGAAGTGCATTTATAAAGAACGTTTTCTCTCTTTCAGCTCTGAAAGAGAAAAAATGAACAGAAGCACTATCAAAATGAAACAGATATTTTTAGCCTGAGAGATTTATTTTCTCCAAAAGGGAATATCTGCAATGAGTCATTCCAGCAGCTGTTGTTAAAGTTGTGTTAGTCACACGCCTATGAACTTCCTAACTTTGGTACAAACTCCAAAAGATTTCTGAAGGGACTAAAACCCAAAGTTCATAAATATATGTGCTGTAGATTTCATCTGGTCTAGTCACACCCACCTTATCGTCTTTTATAGATGTATCCATAATTTTAACCAGTGCTCCCTGCATCTGTATAGTCAGCATGGATTTCAGAAAGGCAGGTCCTGCCTGACTAACTTGATCTCCTTTTATGATCCAGTGACTCGACTGGTTGATGACAAAAAGGCTGTGGATGTTGTGTACTTGGACCTTAGCAAAGCCTTTGACACAGTTTCCCACAATAAGCTTCAGGAGAAACTTGTAAAGCACGGGCTGGAAGGGAACATTTTATGCTGGGTTACAAACTGGTTGGAAGGGCGAGCTCAGAGGGTGGTGGTGAATGGTGCAACATCGGACTGGCGGCCAGTCACCAGCGAAGTCCCACAGGGGTCAGTGTTGGGCCCAGTACTGTTCAACATCTTTATCGATGATATGGACGAGGGAATTGAATCCATCATCAGCAAGTTTGCGGATGATACTAAGCTGGGGGCAAATGTTGAATTGCCAGAGGGTAGGAAGGCCCTCCAGAGGGACCT
>WEKX01012911.1:34308-56436 GCA_013390025.1 Pitta sordida
AGGTGAAGAACCCGGCACTTAGTCTTGTTAAACCTCATACTGTTGGAGCCTGCCCATCTCTCCAGCCTGTCAAGGTCCCTCTGGAGGGCCTTCCTACCCTCCGGCAGTTCAACATTTGCCCCCAGCTTAGTATCATCTGCAAACAGAATAGCCAAACCATTTTTGCGCTGATGCCAGCAATAGTTATCCAGTAACCCAGTGACTATTTTTACAGTAATGAAGCCAAGAAAAAGTTGAATTACCTGATAGCTCAGTCAGAGATGTCACATAAATTATCAAAACAATGCTCCCCAACCTTCCCAACATGCTTAACAGGAGAAAAACAACTAAACCCGACACTGCTATTCCTTGCTCTGCCATGCCAAAATGACACATATCACAGAATCACTTATGTTCAAGAGCAAAACTCATTACAGTCATTCCTACAGGAAGTTTTACCCCATGGAAAGCAGTGTGAAAAGTAATAATTTTGACACCAACAGTTGTTATAAACAATATAGTTCCCCTCTGGGGAATGAAACCTTGATGGAGGCACTGTGCATTGAAAATAGCGGGAATGGAGCAGATCTGTCATACAAGACCACCAGCCCTAGGTGAGCTGCAATGGAAATTTACTCAGTTTCAGGTTACCTTTGGTTTCTGTGCTTCAACTGAAAGAAGATAATGGCTTTTAGATTATTGTTCAGACTTTGGGACATATCAGGTTTGAGTACTTTGTGCTATATGTCCATGATAAAACTATGTATTTACCATAGATCTTGTAAAAAAAAGCTGTTACCTAATATTTTTTTTTTATGTAAAATGTGAAAGAACACACAAAAGGAGACATTCCTTAAATTTTTTATGTTCAATTCTCAGTGTCTGAGAACTTTTGGTGCTCAGTTTGTGCTTCCTTTCTGTCACATATCAGTGAGGGAAGGTTCTTTGTCCTTCCTTTTGATACCTAAACAAAAGATTCAGTACTATTTCAATTCACACTTCAGCCTGATGACTGGTCTTTAGTTTTCAGGTTTTCCCATTTGTACACTTGACCTCTGGCTTGAGGAGTCCAGAGCAGGATGCATCTCCATTTATGCTGGAGCTCAATATGTTATCCATTCTTGTGTATTCATTCTGTGTGTTCATTCTGTGTGCTTGTTCTCAAAGAGACTGTGGTGGGTGTATCTATTTTCAGAGGTAAACAGTGACAAATATTCACATAGGGATAATAATAAAAAGTTGTTTCAGCTGAACCTCAAGTTTGAATCACAAGGAAAGAAAGTTTTGCCATACTTTGAAGTTCTAAAGTGAAAAATTGTAAGACGAATTAAAATTGGGTGTTCTCAGGGTGGTATGGCTGTGGGCCATGTGTTGG
The DNA here is from genome assembly GCA_013390025.1 of Pitta sordida. Taxonomy (NCBI): domain Eukaryota; kingdom Metazoa; phylum Chordata; class Aves; order Passeriformes; family Pittidae; genus Pitta; species Pitta sordida. The sequence goes on from WEKX01012911.1 coordinate 35,663, forward strand.
ACTTGATGATCACGAAGGTCTTTTCCAACCTTGCTAATACTGTGGTACTGTGATACAAATTAAGGTAGTACTGAAGAGGATTTTCAATGGCTCCTGTGTTTGTCAGACATCTAATTGTCTATGACATTTCCCTGGGAAAATTTTAGGCACCTGACTGTTCTTCAGTACCTTTTAAAATCTCTTTCCTGCACTGTACATACCACGTGGAAATAATTCTGATTATCCCAGAGATGCTATACTTAGGTCCACCTAAATGCAGCCATTTAAAAAGTACATGGCTCCAAAGAGCAGTTCCTGGTAACTCCCTGGAATCCCAGACAGAAACCATATAAGACAGAGCACTGCTGTTTGAATAGCAAAACAAGCAAGGTTATTACTTTGAGGAAGCAATGGAAGTTGACACTACAACATGTCAAAGTAAGGTTAAGGGATCTAAAGCCTGTAGGCCTCTTTTATTAAATAGATAGATGATCAATCACAAATAAAAGTCTTAAATAGTAGGTTTATAAGCCTTGCAACTTTGTTCCATGGATTCCAGTGTTTGTCTATTTTCATTATGCAGAACTGGAGTTTTTCGCTAAGAAATCAGTTCTCAGTAAGACAGCAGCTACAAACTCCTGACAATTTAAGGAAAAAACCTGGCCAGATGCTTAGAATAAGTTTGACACTTCAAATGAAGAGACATACACAATACCACCAGTCCCATGTGTGTCATGCTTATGAGTGATTTTGAAATTTTAAGTTTCAGAAGGTAAAAAGTGTCCTCAGGACTAACCTTTATTTTCTGAATTCTGTGATTCTCTCACTCGTATTTTCAGTCTTAAAGTTGAAGCTTACTTTGTATGTTTTAACCAAAAACTGAGCTTCTGCTGTAATTATGTAACTGTTGTAGCTCCGTTCAAATTAAAACACCAAACTGCACAATGTCTGAGATAAGATCATGAGGGCTAGCAAGAAAGTGAACTGCTAAGAAATTCCATGGAGGAGATACAACAATAAATTCATACTGATTGGAGCCATTTTTAATGGAGATGCTCGAGATTTGATGCTAAATTCTGAAGTCTTCAACAGATTTATTATGGCTCGTGTACACCTCACAAATGCTCTCCCTCTGCATCTCATAATGATGCCATGTTTTACACAGTGATGCTCTGAGAAGGTCTGAGAAGGTGACTGCGGCTCCTCCACCTACCAGTGTGTTGGGATTGATATGAAATCACAAATCTTGATATAATGACATTGTAACAAGTCAGACTGCAGACACACATCCTGTGATCATAGGATAGCAGCAGATTTTGCAGGAAAGATTTAAAAGTATGTGTAGATATGTAGATGTTTGGGGGTTGGTTTGCCTTTTTTTTTTTTAATCTTTAATACTTGGTTATCCTGGTCTGATGTTTATACAGTCTGGTATTAAAGAAACTTTCTAACTCTAAACTGCTTTGCTAAGGGTTAATCTTCCTGGTCCTGCTTCAAGCAGCACTGGAGAGATGATCTCTATGGTCTTTTAAATAATATTATCAGACCCTTAATATCACTGATTTAGTCAAAGCAGATCTTAAATTTTCTATGTAGATCTCTGAAACTCAACTCTTTGCCCTTCTGTGTATGCCAGACCTGGGCTTAACTATATGAATTGTTACATGGGAAATGGGAGCCAAACAACCTCCCTAATGTGAAGTGACCAGGAAAGTTTTCTTTCTGAGAGTCCATCTGTCACTCCTATTATTGAATGCATGGGTGATATTTCACAATGACTGACACTCTTTCTAGTTAATTTTTGACTGGATCATATTCTGACAGAAACCATTGCTACCTAACATAAGGAATACAAAATAGAATCTTAGTCTTTTCTGAAATTTACATAGATATTCTGATCAAACTGCACTGAAACCTTAACTCAATAACATCATGAAGGCTGCAACTGTTTCACAAGCTAAAAATTCTTGTAAATAAAGAGGATTTTTGCTAGAGTACAAAGCTGTTCAAAATGTCAACCTACAAAACATTGCCTAACCTAAACATTTTACAACAAACTATTCAAATTGACTGTCTTACAAGCTAGGCAATCCTCTCTGGTGCACTTGGAAGCTCTATGGGCTAAGTAGCCTGTGCAGGAATACTTCTGGACAGATTTTCCTTTTTTTCTCCTAGGTCATAGTGTGTTAGGAGTGGGGAGAAAGAAAAAGAAAAGAGGCACTGACTGAAAACTATGTAATTTCAAAGCATAAGAAGTACAGTTCAGTAGAGACAGTAATGGTATTTTCTGTTTAAGTTGACTTCTCTCTCTCTATTGTACATGACACCTGATCCTGGGAAAAGCTGAAGTTTCACCCTATCCTGTTCCTGGCAAAATTAATGGAAGTAATCCTGTTGTATTATAAGTGTTTGTGAGCTTCAACTGTATTTAGATTAGACTAAGTAACAGGTGATAGGTTGGACTTGATGATCTCTATGGTCTTTTCCAACCTTACTGATTCTGTGATTCTGTGATTCTGTATTGTTCCAAAATAACTTAACTGGGACTGAAGACACTTTGGATCTCTAGCATCACAGAAGAGTTACATTGCTGTGCCCTCTTTACCTACCTTATATCTTGGACTAGGCCTCCTGTTTCATCTCAGTAAATATCTAAACTCCCATTTGCAGTGAAATTAAATAAAATAAACAGTGATGTACCTGAACCATGACATATTTTTACAGAATGACTGCTCTAAACTGGAAGAAAAGACACTTCGCTTTTACCATGGTATGTTACGAATACTCAACATTGGAAGATTTTAGTCCTCAGATCAGCAGTCAAGCTTGGGCATATTCTAGAACAGGATGCCTGCAGGTAATCAGGAAATTAATTAGAGAAAAATTGCAAGTCTAACTTCTTTGCTAAGGTGATAAATAAACCCTAGAATTTTAGAGTCCTTCTCTTAGAATGTATTTGGGAGGTAGTGAGAGAAATAGGTGTCAACAGGAAGGCAAAACATTATACCTAAACCTTTTATCAGTACTTCCTCTGTCTTTTTCAAACCTCTTTGTCTAGGGCACAGCTACTTTTGGACTTCAGTCTTGGGGAAGGAGGTTGCATTTTTGTCTACTGATCCAACTCTATGTCCACCATGCTGTTACTGAGCTGAAACCTAAGCAGAAAGAAGCACCGTAACATGGGATGTGGTTAAAATCTATGGTAATCCTAATTTATGGTATTAAATCTCATGGGAGCTGGTGAAGGGAAAGGGAATGTGAAAAGAACATCTGCTCTAGTTTATACTTAATCATAGTCCAAATGTCTGCTCTTCTACAGGGCTCTTTTATAGTATTTCCCATGGCATGGGTTATTCAGTAGACAGTACAAAACATAATTTTAATTTCTAATTTATCCAGTCAGCCACTGAATTTTCCGATCTCTATTTTTAAAACCCTCCAACACTCTTACTAATTAGGGCTTCCTTCTACCTCCAGCTGCTCATGGGCACAAACATGGCCAATTTGAAATATATCTAATCAGAGCACTGCCTGATTTCGTCCTCATGCAACAGCTATTACCCTATGGGACAAATTGTCTTGAGTTACACACACTCATCCTGGTTCACAACAACTTGACAGTCCATCCATCAGAGGGAATATATGTATTGCAATTAGCTGCACAGGTTACATATTTATTCATTTTTTTCTTAACCTTTATTTATTTTGCATATATGAATATGCATGTCCATTTCTTTATTTATTGTAGATTTGGTTTGTAGCTTATTTTTTATGCTAGCAGTGCTCTTTTAAGACTCTTCATTTTATATCTGTGCAAAAGCCTAGAACGAACCTTGAAGAAACCCCCTCATTTTAAATATGTTTCACAAAACGTAGTCACATGAACCCAAACTACTTTGTAACTGCAAATTAATCACAGAATAACTGTGTTTATTGACTTTTAAAGTTTAATAATCTCTCCACTATGGTCATAAGCTGGATGTCCTTTGCCACAAAAATGTGCATCATCTTTTGTTGAGGCACAGATTAATCTTCATAGACTGCTTAGGCTAAGAGGACAGAGAAAACTGCCAGAGTAGCATGTGGATTATCCCCAGCCCATGATTCCTGCATGTATTGTGGTTACGTAACTTTTGGCAGCAACAGAAGGATGTATTTTGGAGGAAGGAGTAGGAAGAAAAAAGGAAAACATCAGGGTTTTGTTGTGGGTGGAAGTGGGGAAGGACGGCTTGGAGCATTTGTGGTCCAAGGAAAGATGTCAGAGGCAGAACCTGTTGTCCCTAAAGTTAGAGGGCGGAGAGGGAAAGGCAGGGTTGGCTCAAGGGTTGTTTAATCTATACTCATGCAAGAAACCACTTCACCTCTTGTCTCAGTGCCTTCTGCTACTCTTTTTCTTGTTATGGATTACTGACTTGTGAAATTTCTAATACCTTTGCAGAGGAAGAGAATGAGAAAACCAAGGCTTAGAATTTGAATTTCTAGCAACTCTGAAGCTAATTTCAAAATACCTTGCATTAGGGTGACAAAAGTCACTCAAAATGAGAACAAACTTCCTATTAGTCAGTTTAGAGCTATGTTCAATGAAAGCTAGAAATCTGAATGTAAACCCCTCACCCCAAAGAAGGTGACAAATGACAAACACTTCACAGACATTTAATAGCCATGTTCACTTTTGTCTAGTTTTTGCCTAGTGTTTTCCTAATACTAACCTGCTTCTTACGTCACCAAATTCAGCTTCTTTGTCAGTATGTTATGCCCCCTTCAGTGCTGGATCCACAGGTAATTTCAGGGTCACAGCCAGATTAAAAGCAGTTGTATTTTAGCTTTGATAGTGTTGGTATATCAGATAAGACAGAAGCTTTTATACAAACACTTCCTTCCATGGACACCTGAGACTGGACCCAGGAGGCAATTATCTCCACAAGATAATATATGTCTGGATGGATCAGTGACAGACTGAACACAATCCAGAAGTAACTATTCCTTGTTTCTCAATGAAGATAAAGACAACAGTTGCTCTCTGCTACGTCTGCAGGAAAAAAATAGATTTGAATTGATAAATGAGGAAAGACTGTGGTCTGAGCATATCAGCTCAATGTTTGGAAGAGCTTTCTTAGGATGGCACATGGGGGGCCATAACTTTTATAATCTGTGTTGTCTGGGCCCCTTCCGGCTCGGAGTGGCCTGCTAGACTGTGAGGCATCTAGGTTGGTATTATGCTCTGGGATGTGCTCTCGGTCGCTGTACGGGTATTAGATGGTGAGTTGGACTAGATGATCCTTGTGGGTCCCTTCCAACTCATAATTTTCTGTGATTCTGTGATTCTGTTTGTCAGGAAAAGTTACCAGCATCCTTACAGAGAGGGAAGAATAGGCAGGCAAGGAGCAACAACGTTAAAATGCAAAGAGCATTTAGCATAAGCTGTCAGATAGTGATATACTGCTCTGTTGTTGTTCCTGACTACATTGCACTTGCCATGAATTTGTATTCCAGCTTGTAAATTAATCTATTAATTATATTTCTGCCAACACAAGGACGCAGTTAATTCAGCTTGTAACTAACATATACTAGAATTTTCTTTGGTTTTTATGTATTACAGATATTTTTATGATTTCAACCAAATAACACGTGATAATTTTCCATCCGTGACTTCAATAGGTGACCGTAGCCTTTCATAAAACATTATAAAATAATTTCAATATTTGCAGATAGAAAAAGTTCTGTTCAAGATTTTTGGTTAAGAAAACATTTTCTTACCAGGAAAAAAAAGTGTCAGCTATTTTTTTTTCAAGGAAACTAGTAGGCTGAGTAGAGTTAATTATAGAATATTATTAATTGCATTAATATAGAATATTAATTTCATTTGCTTGCAGATAAAGCAGCCCAGATGAAACTGCCTGAACTTCTGTCCTAATCCAAAGCTTAAAGAAAAATCCAGGTAATTTTCTATTCTGTTTTGCAGTTTCTCATTGTTCCATATGTGTGATGAGGTTTGCATTTTGTGGCTTATTGCAAAACTCATTAAAAAACCATGGAATCCATGAAAGGCCTCCAGTCCTGGGCAGGAGAACACAGCAATTGCAGTGGGTACCAACTCTCACTGAAACACTAGTAAGTTCTTCCATCTGTTGTGACCCAGACCAGCCATGATGAAAAAAATGGGTTTTTTCCATTTATTGAGAGTCCTAAACTCTTCTGCAATGTGGAAAAATCCAGTGGAAAGTGTTTGCACCATATGCATGTGACAGTCTTCTTAATCATGATTTCTCTCAAGAATCAGGTTCTCACTATACTGTCTTAAGATTTCTCACAGTGCTTGGTTAAAAAATCTTAATATTCTTGAGAAATCTGAAAATTTCTCTTGCTGCTATAAGGCTTTGAAAGGGCCTTCCACTTTCATTGTAATCACAGAATCACACAATACTATGAGTTGGAAGGGACCCACAAGGATCATCTAGTCCAACTGCCCAGCTAAGGCCCGTACAGAGACCGAACGCACATCCCAGAGTGGTGAACATAAACCTAGTACTCTCACAGGCTCACAGGCCACTCCGAGCCGGAAGGGACCCACAGGACCATCCAGCCCAACACGCCCACATCTAGACCATGTCACTAAGCTCCTCATCGAGTCTTCTCTTAAATATCTCCAGAGACAGCAGCTCCACCATCTCCCTGGGCAGTCCATTCCAGTGAGCGATCATTCTCTCTGTGAAAAACCTCTTCCATACTTTCAGTCTAAACCTCCCCGGACGTAGCTTAAGGCCACGTCCTCTCGTTCTGGTGTCATCAGCCTGAAAGAAGAGGTCCACACCCACCTGGCGGCAACCTCCCTTCAGGTAGNAGCTGGATGTGGCACCATTCACCATTACTCTCTGAGCTTGTCCATCCAACCAATTCCTAACCCAGCATAAAGTGTTTTCATCCAGTCCATGCTCTAAGACTTTCTCCTGAAGCTTATTGTGGGAAACCATGTCAAAGGCTTTGCTAAGGTCCAAATACATGACATCCACAGCCTTTTTGTCATCAACCAGTCGAGTCACTGGATCATAAAAGGAGATTAGGTTGGTCAGGCAAGACCTGCCTCTCTGAAATCCATGCTGACTAGTTCTAATGTCATGGTCATTTTGCAGTTGTTGCGTAATAGCATACAGGACTATCTGTTCCACAACTTTTCACAGGACTGAGGTCAGGCTAAGAGGTCTGTAATTGCTTGGATCATCTTTTCTACCCCTCTTGTGGATGAGTGTCACATTAGCTATTTTCCAGTCTTGTGGTCACTTAGGAGTTGGACTGGATGATCCCTGTGGTTCCCTTCCAACTCAGAATATCCTGCGATCCTGTAACGTATGTAGCAAAGCATAACTGATCAGGTTTTACCTTCAAATACAGAGTTATAGAGAATTTCAGCAATACCTGCAATTATAGCAGGGCAAAACTTCTATTTTGATGTCTTGTTTTGGGGTGCAGCTGAATGTTCCTCATGTTTGCAATGATTTTGAACTCATTAATATTTAATTTTTAGTTAATATTTATTGATTTCTGACAACAGGGATAAACATCCACTTCTTATTTGATATCTGCATTCAAATGAATGTAGCAAAAATCCAAAAGAGCAGGCAAAAAACCAGGACCAAAATCATTATGGTGCAAAATTTATTAGGAACAACTATTCACAGTAGATCCCTGGAAAAAGAAAATCATAGAATCATAGAAGAGTTTGGGTTGCAAGAGACCCTCTCTTCCGTACCTCTCGTAAGTCTTATGTTGAGAGACATAATCCACTAAGATAGGTTAGGTACCACGCAAAAGAAAACAGAATTCATCACACCACATTCTTAAATTACAAAATTTTTGCAAGTTGGAAGAATTTTTTGGAATACAGTGAATCATCTCTGTATTGCGACTTCTCCTTGACGACCTCGCCCATTTGCAATGTGAATTTATTTGATTCCACCATTTGTGAAATTTTCTGGCTTGCACATGCACAATGCAACTACTCCACTGGAGGGCGGTGCCGGAGCTCCCCGTGGGCGGCGCTAGCCCGGCCTCACGGGGGGGGCTGTCCGCTGTTACTCTGACCCCCCCGCAGGCGTGTGCTACCGTTTCCATGGCTACCGGTGGGGAAGGGCNCGCGCGGGGCGGGCGGTGCAGGATGGGGCAGACCGTGCAGGATGGGTGGCGCAGGACGGAGTGGACCCTGTGGGACAGGCGGCGGGCATATGCACTGGGGCTGGGAAGAGGGCAGGAGCAGCGGCATGGGGTTTGGTCACGGCGGACCCATGGATTTTCAGGGTTGGAAGCGGGGGCCTCCTGAGTCAGAGGGCGCTCAGAAACGGTTCCTTTAGCTTCCCCGTGCTCAGAGAGTCCGAGGGGAGAAGCCCTCGGAGCCCTCCGGAGCCCTCCGGAGTTCCGGGGGGTGGGGCAATGGGGGTGGCCTGCATGCATATTAAAGACCTGCAGTTCTTTGCAAGGTTAGGCTTTCGCGACGGCATTGGCTTGTCCCTTTCCTCACGATGGAGGAGGTATAACTGTAATTACTTTCTGGAAGCGTTACTTAGGAAGATGACGATGTTATTGACAACTGAGCTGAAGTGGGAAGGCTTTCTTCTTTTTTTTTTAGGATTCATCTCATGTATCCAGGCATATATGTTAGATATTTAAAAGATGAAACACTGTTTTATGGCACCCAGTTTTTCCGTTAATCCTAGAAGGAAAAGAATCTGACATGAGTTGCTTATAGTTAGCTGGCATTAATACATATCTGTGGTTTTCTAGGCAGTAAATCTTAAAACAATCCGTGTAAGAAAACAATGGAACCAAATTTATCCTGTCCAGTGCTTTTGATTATATTAAAAACACCTTTATGCTATGTGTGTGTATATATATGTATGCACATATTCTTAGCATTTATCTCCAAATAATTTTGAACTGCCAGTGACTGACCAGTTGCATCATTTTCAGTAAACCCATCCTTTCATTTGGTTTTCAGCCAGGATGGTAAGCCATGGATGGCAGAGAAATGGTTGATCACCATCAGACCTTGAAAAATCTTGCAAGCCTACTGAAACCTTCTATGGGCAGTGAATTGCAAAAATGTAGACAAAATTGTTCTTTAGTAGTATTTATTGATCTGCTGTGGCCAAAGTGGAATCATTTTATACAATTTGCTCCCTCTTAAGTGCTTAGAAGAAGGAACTACCCTATCGTTTGTGCATGATGGCTGTGATTATCACTGACTACTGAATATTGATCACTGCATTGAAACCTGGGTTTTCACACACTGACAAGATGCAGTTTTAATTACCATAACTGTGCTATACTCTATTTTGCTTGTGCAGTGCAGAACAGGTCTTTTCAGAAAAGATGCTGCTCAGTGCAGACAGCATCACAACGATGGAGAGTTCAGTCTTCTATTTTGTATTTATGACTATGTCATTGAGTGTCTCATGAATCAACCTTTCCTGACTCTCTAGTTATTGATAAATAAGAAGGCAGAGCCTAGAAGAAGATGAAAAAACTAGTAAGAAGTTAAATACAAAAATAAACCCAAATGAATCTGAGCAATAGTAATCCCCAAATAAACCTGGCTATTCATAGATGGGTTGCTGGGTTGACAAAATGCAACCATAGTCAGCAGAACATATATCCACAATGGCATGATTTCATAGAACCGCAGTCATCTCAGCTGTAAGGAAAATCATGAGGCAGGTCTTGCCTGACCAACCTAATCTCCTTTTATGATCTGGTGACTTGTCTGGTTGACAAAAAAAAGGACGTAGATGTTGTGTACTTGGGCCTGGAAGTCAGGAAGAGGTTTTTCACAGAGAGAGTGATCCCTCAGTGGAATGGTCTGGCCAGGGAGGTGGTGGAGTCGCCATCCCTGGAGGTGTTTAAGAGAAGACTGGATGTGGAGCTTAGTGATATGGTCTAGTTGGTGGGAGGCTTGGATGGACAGAGTGTGGTGCCCATGGTTCCACACTTGTGGGTCTGATCCCTGGGTGGGCGTTCACTTGGGAGTTGGACTAGATGATCCTGCAGGTCCCTTCCAACTCAGAATAACCTATGAAACTGTGACTCCCACCCAGGGATCAAACCCACAACCCTGGAGACTGGCACAAGTTGCCCAGAGGAGCTGTGGATCCCCATTCCATTTTGCAAATTCTGATTCTCAAACCACACTTGCCTGCAAAACAATCAGCAGGGGAGAGCAGCCTATGGCAATACTCACTGTGACGACTGGTTTATTGGTTATTAAAATGCCATTTCTATCCTGATATAGTTTTTGTCTTGTATTTGAAGCATAGAAATTTATATCACATCATAATTTTTACACTGTGCTAGTTCAGTTCAGGGACAATTTCTTTTCTTGAAAAAAACATTCTACCTGTTATTAAAAAAAAAAAATAAATTATTGAAGTTTTGATTTTGATAATTTTTTGTGTCTGTACCAAAGTTCTGCATATGTCTCTTTTCTATGTGGATCTTTCTGTGAATATGTTTTCATGATGTTAGAAAACAGTGTCTAAGAGTGATACTTTTTGTTTGCAGTCAGTTTTTTATCTTGAATCTTGCACAACCCAGTTTAAAATGCAGAGATGTAAAAGAGTAAATTCTTCTCAAAGACAAAACTCTCACGAAATGTTTCTTGTTTTGGAATACAGAAAGTAGCCACAGGCTACGTTTGTTTTGTCAGTGTTTCCTCCTTTTTAGAAGTTGAAGTAAAAAAAAAAAGACCCAAAACTGTAAAGTCTCTTCTTTGGTTTGTTTGCTAGCTTCCTCTGTCTCAATAAACATGTGAATCAGCCTCAGATCGTATGTTTCTATCTTCCATAGGCCTGGGAAAAGAACAAATAAAAGAAGTTTCTCTCCTTACTCATCGACTTCCTCTGTTTTCTTGAGTCCTAGTTCAGAGGGTCTGTTTGGAAAGAAATTAAGAGCTCTGACATCTACTTTTTAAAGCTCTAAACTTTTTAAAACTAAATGTTTACCCAGCCTCACGCACAAAACATTTTATATTAGCAGAATACTAATTGAGATCAGTGCTTTGCATCATAATGATTGAGTCATAAAATGGGTTGGATTGGAAGGAACCTTACCGATAATCCAGTTCCACCTTCTCTGCCATAGGCAGGGACACCTCTCACTTGACCAGATTGCTCAGAGCCCCATTCAACCCAGCCTTGAACTCTTCCAGAAGTGGACCAGACAGAACTTCTCTGGGGAACCCACACCAGTGCCTCATCACCCTCATAGTGAAGAAATAACAGTTCAGTTTATTAAGTGACACATAAATTTACTCCACTGGTGTTAATTTTGATTTCTCATGGGCAGAGAAGTGAGTCAAAAAAAAGGGGAAAATGAGAAGCAAATTAGATAGGTAGATAATTATAATCTGGTTTGCTTAGTGATAAATTTGTCTATGCATTTTTCAGGTTCAAAGGGAGTAGTCTGATAAATATAATTCATTGATGCAGTATCATATTTTCCATGAACTACATATATACAAAAAGCACCTGTGAGAAATGAATGGAGTGCTTAGTACTCAGGTGTTTCTGCATAACATGTAAATGAAACAAAGACTATAAAATTTCATCATCAAGCTGTTTGGCTGTAGTTTATAGCCCCTCTACTATTCACATGTATTTTCTTTGTGCTGTTATTTTGCATGTCTTCTTGTATACAGATTTTATTATATTAAGGTCCCTTTCCAGGTCCTTATGAAGCACTATCAAGATTTCAGTTCAGAACTGTTTACACAGGTAAAATTTGACTTTCCTTTTGTGAGACACATTAATATTTCTTCATTTTACCCTACAAGAAGCTAGAGGGGGAGTACAAGAATTTTATTTCTTTCAAGAGAAGTGATTCTATGACAATGCGAGTAACCATTGTTTACAGTTTATTCACTTAACAATAAGTTAACTTAACACCATACACTTAACACCATAATACAATGTTTTCACACCAAAAAAAGATATATCCAAGAACAAATACATACTAGCTGACAACTTGTTCCCTTCCCAGATCTGTGTGCCGACTTTGTACTTCTGTTAATTTTATTTTCACTGTAAATGTGAAATATATTTCATGTTGTAGATGCTCTAATCAGCACTTTATATTGAGACTAGAGGCCTTTTGTCTTTTTGCTAATGTTTTAGAGCTTTGACTATAATTTCAGGTTAGCATATGTCATCTTTGTTTCTGCCTATAACTCTCACTTCATATAAAATTTTATTTATGTATATTAGAACCATGAAGAAATAGCCTAAAATGTGAAAGAAGAAAATTTGAGGCCTATGTGAGGTAAGAGCAGGTTAGACAAAGAGCATCTTTTTTCATTTTGATGCCTATAACCTGAGGAACTGCGCAGAAATTTCAAGTCCATACCTGCATGTTCAGTATGATGAGTACTGGCAACAGGCTGGAAACAGCAGGTGTTCCAGAAATGAGTTTAAAACTCTTTAGCAGTGGGAAACAAGACAAATAGCATAAAAGATGAAGTCTTGTTCTACCATCTGAAGTATGGAAATCCATGTCTCACTTAATGTTCTGATAATTCAATAGTCTTCATAAGGGGCTGATTCTGGGCTTTATAAACTTCCTATAGCAATGAATTTCACAAATACATATTTTAGGGGGAAAAAAAGCAATCTATTTTACCAGCTTTGAATTTCTTACTCTATAAATAAAAGCTGCCTTCTATTACAAGACAGGGTGAAGAAGCGGGTGAAGAAGCAACTGAAGGTCCTTTGGTATTCTGCATTTGGTATTCCATGCTGAAACAAACAGTTTTGGTAAATAGATACAGAAACTGCTAACTTCAAGGTGAAAGACTCTGCCAAAGTTATTTCCCTTGTTACTAATGTATATCCAAAACAAATTTTGCTCTGATGTGTTATGTTTACATTTTTTCTTTTCAACTTATTTATCCTGCTGATAGATCTGAATCAAACTATTAAAGTAAATTTCCCTTTGATTCAGTGGGCATAGGTGACATCTGAAGACTGCAGGGCATCCTGCCAGAGGAGTTTTGTACTCTGAAGCTTTTGTGTTGCAGTGACACAATAGCACTTTCCTCTCCTTCCCAGTGAAACAACATAGCATTGCCTCCCCTTGCCCAAAGAACAAAGAAAATTTCTTTTGCACATTCTATTCTTCTTTGAATTAAAAATCAGTTGAAGCTACTTGACTGGTAGCAATTTCAAGACAAGAGCATCTTGCTGACCATAAAAACAGCATGTGGAAGACCGTTGGAAACCCCTCCACCTCACTGTGATCCTTTCTGAGAAGCTCCGTTACTGGTTCCCTACATTAAGACCGGCAGTTATTTTTCCAGTAAAGTACCACCTGTAAAACAAAGCCACAAGACTCCTTTCAATGAACCATTGAACAGCCTTTATGGACCCTTTCATTTTTCTTCCTGCCAACAGAAGCTGACACTGGTAATGGTCAAACTTTCTGTCATTTACACATAACTGCCGATGTCTCAAGCACCCGTAATGGTTACTGAGGCATCATTCAATTCCAAAGGAACCTGGGGCTCATTGATCATTTTAAAATTGCCCTATGTTATAACTGGACAGCTGACTCATCAGGACTGTAACAAAGTCTTCACAAACAGTAAATGGGACCAGTAAGGACTAAAAGACATTGGCTGCTGCCCACTCAGTGGGAAAGTTTCTCTATGTGGAAAACCACAGCACAGGGATTGGGATGGATCCCAGTTCCTGAAATCTAGAACTGGGTTCCAAGAAAACTTTTCCCAGGACACACCTAGGGTTGCTAATCTTTTCCTTTGAATCTACTTCCTAAACTTTCAAATCATTTCACATTTACATACAGGCATCCATCGTAAGATGGCATCCTGGCCTGCATCACGAACAGTGTGGTCAGTCGGTCCAGGGAGGTTGTCCTTCCCCTGTACACAGCGCTGGTCAGACCTCATCTTGAGTACTGTGTGCAGTTCTGGGCTCCCCAGATTAAGAGGGATGTTGAGCTGCTTGAGAGGGTCCAGAGAAGGGCAACGAGGATGGTGAAGGGACTGGAGGGCAGGCCCTATGAGGAGCGACTACAGGAACTGGGATTGTTCAGTCTGGAGAAGAGGAGGCTCAGAGGGGACCTCATTGCTGTTTACAACTACCTGCGGGGAGGTTGCAGCCAGATGGGTGTAGACCTCTTCTTCCAGGCTGACGACACCAGAACGAGAGGGCACGGCCTCAAGCTACGCCAGGGGAGGTTCAATCTTAACATTAGGAAGCGGTTTTTCACAGAGAGAGTAATTGCATATTGGAATGGGCTGCCCAGGGAGGTGGTGGAGTCGCCATCCCTGGAGGTGTTTAAGAGAAGACTGGACGAGGAGCTTAGTGACATGGTCTAGCTGGGGGGTGTAGGGCTGGATGACCCTGGGCCCCTTCCGGCTCGGAGTGGCCTGCTAGACTGTGAGGGATCTAGGTTGGTGTTACCGCTCTGGGATGTGCTCTCAGTCTCTGTATGGGTGTTAGATGGTGAGTTGGACTAGATGATCTTGTGGGTCCCTTCCAACTCATAATATTCTGTGATTCTGTGATCTGTCTTGTCCCAACTGTGTTTAGAAAATGATGGGATCCATTAAAGGATCTAGAAATAACATATAAGTGCTTAATAGGAATGAGGGTTTGGGTAATGGACCCTATATGAACCTGTCTACCTAAGGCTACCTGTCACGTAGCCTTAAATAAAAAGGAAAATGCAAATATATCCCTGTTTAAATCAAATCGTGTTGTTTAATACGTGGCTTCTTCTGACTACCTGGATATTGCAGATTACTTTTCCGAGGTATTCTATTTGTAATAACGGCAACAGTTTGGTTTCATATTGGTGGCAGTCATATAAAACATTTGTGCTATAATAGCTAACATAAAGACAAGTAGAACCATATCTGAAGTCTATTCCACTTCCCAAATCCAGCAAACCAATGCAGCCACAAGAAAATGTGATGGGTAGAACATATCTCTGAGATCCTAAGCAATTAAATTTATCAGCTGGGCTATAAGAACTTATCCCTGAAATAGTCCATAAGTTTTCTTTTTTCATTGATGTGATGACTTTTGTTTGGGCTGACGGTTGAGGTCAGGAAACCTGAAGAGATGATATAGCAATGGCTGTCTAGCTCACTCTTCAGTGAGTCTCACAGGAGAGCTGAACAAAGTTTTGCCACATGGGAAATGAAACTTTTCAAGAATGTTCTTATTTTTAGACAATATGAGGTTAAAACTAAATCTGAGACTGAAAAAAACCCCAAACCTCTTAACTAATTGGAGCCGCACCAAGTTAAATTTTCTCTATATTGCATATTGCAAAGTGCTCAAAGATTTAATGCACCTTTTTCAAAGCAACTATTACAAGAAACATTTTAGCTCATTTTTCTTACTCACTCTGCTGAGATATTCACCTGAAGTTTATTATTCCAGGTAGTTATAGCTCCCTGCCTTGTGAATTGTTCTGTACTTTTTTTTTTCCTGATTTTATATTGTTCCTCTTTGTTGAAATGTGAAAGAGACCTATCAACAGAAACAATTATTGTAGCTTCCCCTCCAACTTCAGAATGCAATTGTTATTCTTTTGATTTGTTTGGGCGCTATGGAAACTCTTAACTGACTTTCAATTAATAGCCAAGCTAAATACAACTGAATATTTTTTAACTAGTATCTCTGCCTTTAGGATTTGCACATCACCACTAGCCCATTTCAAACTACTTGAGCATGCTAATGATTATGCAAAGTTATTCAGAGAAAAGAAAGCTCAGAAGGGCAAAAGTTGCAGCCATATGTTTTCTGGGAACTTATCAAAGAGAAACAAAGTCTATTAAAAAAAGCCAAGGTTATTCTTTTGTCCAGGTTAATCTGTTGTGCTCTGACAGATCAAAACTTGAAGGTATAAACACAATTTTGGAACAGAGAACTGCTGTAAGCCATGAATTTGCAAAAGTGGAGTGGCAAAGAGGGGAAGGTAAGCAGACTGGGCTTAGCTTCAGATGTGTGTTTTTAGAATACTTCCTATTTTAAAATACATCTGTAATCATGGAATTTTTTCATGAAAGGACATTAGTTCAAAGCTTTGCATAATTTGTGGTTTTCTCCCTCTGATCTTTCTGTTGGGTGCTTACAAAGAAAGCCCTAATAAATTATCAGTGGACTATACAGGAAAAGGCAAGAATGCCGAAGATACATTTTGACATTTACAGCGTCTTCTATATTTTGTCCTTATATCCAGTGATATCAAGTAATTTTAAACATTTTCATATATATCACCTACAAAACTCTACCCAGAAAGCAATTATTTACATACTTACGCATTCAGAAGCTGTCAACCTCTCTTGAGGATACTGGATCCAGACTTCCAGAAAAATTAATCTGCATAACCCTGTTCCCTCCTGCCTTTTTTCTTCAGAAGTCATCAGGCATAGGTAAAGCCAGGGCTCTTGTGTTTTGGCCAAATGACAAACGCTCAGCCTGTTATGTGACACATTTGGGTTGAAGTACCTGACCAATTTGATAGAAAGAACTTAGTCATCTTGATTTAAAGAGCCTGTTTCTGCACAATGGAAATGAAAATTTGTGCACCAATAGCACAGTTAGATAATTCCATGTTTTTTGTTTTGAAGCTGAAAAAATCAATGCTTCTGAAAAGAGTTTGTCACAGGCAAATGCTCTCTGTACAGTTACTCAGTCACAGCAAACTGAATTTTCAAGAGAGATTTATGAGAGTTCTACTCCCATTAAAAGAATATCAGTGGATCACTAGATCCTCTTTTGTGAACCTCTCTCTCTAAATTATGCATGGCCGTTGAGTGGCTCAGCAGCATGGTATAAGATCAAGAATTTTACTTCACACATTCCCCTGTAGAATGAGCTCATGAAGGCACAGGAGCAGGCGGTCCCAATGTGCCGAAAGGTGAGTAGGAGGGGCGGATGGCCAGTCTGGATGAGCAAAGAGCTCCTGAAGGAGCTGGGGGAGAAAAAGAGGATGTACAACCTTTGGAAAAAGGGGGAGGTGAGTCAGAGTCTGTTCAAGGAAGCTGTGAAGCGGTGCAGGAGGAAAACCAGAGAGGCGAAAGCCCAGACAGAGCTCAACCTAGCTGTCTCTGTCAAGGACAATAAGAAAAGTTTCTATAAGTACATTAACAGTAAAAAGAAAGGCAGTAACACCCTCCACTCCCTATTGGATGCAGAGGGCAATATAGTAACCAAAGACGAGGAGAAAGCAGAGATACTTAATGCACACTTCGCCTCTGTTTTTAATAGCAAAACAAACTGTCCGCAAGACAACTGGACCANCTCTCTTGAGGATACTGGATCCAGACTTCCAGAAAAATTAATCTGCATAACCCTGTTCCCTCCTGCCTTTTTTCTTCAGAAGTCATCAGGCATAGGTAAAGCCAGGGCTCTTGTGTTTTGGCCAAATAACAAACGCTCAGCCTGTTATGTGACACATTTGGGTTGAAGTACCTGACCAATTTGATAGAAAGAACTTAGTCATCTTGATTTAAAGAGCCTGTTTCTGCACAATGGAAATGAAAATTTGTGCACCAATAGCACAGTTAGATAATTCCATGTTTTTTGTTTTGAAGCTGAAAAAATCAATGCTTCTGAAAAGAGTTTGTCACAGGCAAATGCTCTCTGTACAGTTACTCAGTCACAGCAAACTGAATTTTCAAGAGAGATTTATGAGAGTTCTACTCCCATTAAAAGAATATCAGTGGATCACTAGATCCTCTTTTGTGAACCTCTCTCTCTAAATTATGCATGGCCGTTGAGTGGCTCAGCAGCATGGTATAAGATCAAGAATTTTACTTCACACATTCCCCTGTATCCTCTATTCCTCAACCATATAGCTTCTCTATGACCTTTAACTCCTCTGCAACTGTATCAGGGATGATTCACTTCTGTATCTTTTCTAGAGTGAGACTGCTTATATGGGTGTATATATGTACATGAATACATATAAACATGTTCATATAGATAGATATAAATATATACATTAGTATTACCCAATAGTGTATCTCAAATATGTTTTGGTTCTAAAACTCTTAAGAACTTAAAAGTATGGACAGTACTTCTAGAGTCCAATGGAGTATACAAAAAACAGACGTGAGGGATTGATTATGCCTTGGAAAGTCTTTATAATGGCAGAAGTTCCTTTAAGAACCTTCACAGAAAAGAGACTCAGCTATATTAACTTCCATGAAATTATCAGAGTTTCTTTGATAGTAATATTTCGGAAGTGTTTGTTATTATCAAAGAGCCTGAATACCCATCCTATATCTGTTATTTTCAACACTATTATAGTTGCTTTCATTACATAGGTCAGACTAATCTGCCAGTGAATAATTATTGATATAGCTTGCTTTTGTCTTTTGGAGTGTGAATTTTGAATTCATAACATATCAATTTTTCCAGAATTACTCTCTTTAAACTAGTGAAAAAGGAAATCAGAATGAGTCAAAAGTTTTTATGAACCAAATGGATTTTCTTTGATTTTGATATGACACACTTATATATTCATAGGCAGAATTGACTGTGTTGCAATCATCTGCCTTTTTGCAGCTCTCCCACTACCTGAATACAGAAAATGAGAAAGAAGTTTCTGCAACTCAAATAGGTCTCGTTAAGTGATGCATGAACACTCTCGTGCACAGGCTGCAGCACCTAGGAGATATGAAAAATTAAGAATGGCATAAAATTAACACAGAGCTTGCTGTTCCTGTATCTCTTAGGATGTAATTTAATGATTAATTCTCCTGAGAGTAGACTGTGTCAACTGATCAATGCAAATGAAAGATGTTGACTAGCTAATTCCTGCAGTGATGGCTGAAAAGTGGATGGGACTAGAAAGTCTTAAGCACCATAAGTAAAACTTGTATTACATTAACATAGACTATTTTTGCTTCACTTGAAGGAAGTCTAGTGCGTCTGTGGAAAACAGGAAACACACTCACTGCAAACGGGTATTGTGTGCAAGCCAGGTTAAATCAATAGGGTTTGATGGGACAGCAACCCATCCTGAGTATGCCCTTATGACTTCCTTAAACTTACCGTACCTACCTAGTATCTCCCATGTGAGATTTACATGCTCAGTGTTTTAATGTTGGTATGACTGCCAAACAGTTGCATGATTTGAGGACCCTGATGTCACTTTAGACAAGCTCGGACAAATAGGGTTCAGCATCTCTGTGATAACCTGGAAAGATGCCTAGATAGTTGATCCAGACAGTAGTCTTATTAACTTCTCTATCTGATTGATGTGGATGAATGTTGTAGTTTTGGAATTTATTTGCTTCTGCTGGATTTGCTGTGACCGTTTTTCCTTGCAGCAGGGTGGGGCGCTATGGAGGAGACCATTCTTTGAGAAGTTGCTGAAAGCTTGCCTCTTAGCTAGCAGAGTAATACCAGACAGCTCCTGGCTGGGCCCGCTGCCAGCCAAGGCCAGGCAAATCAGGAGAGATAGAGGTGCCTATGTGATAACGTTTGCAACTACCTGAGGGGAGGTTGCAGTCGGGTGGGTGTAAATCTCTTATCTCAGGCTGCCAGCACCAGAACAAGAGGATATGGCCTTGGGCTACGCCAGGGGAGGCTTAGACTGGATGTCAGGAAGAGCTTTTTCACAGAGAGAGTGATCCCTCAGTGGAATGGTCTGGCCAGGGAGGTGGTGGAGTCGCCATCCATGGAGGTGTTTAAGAGAAGACTCGATGTGGAGCTCAGTGACATGGTCTAGTTGGTGGGAGGCTTGGATGGATGGAGCGTGGTGCCCATGGTTCCACGCTTGTGGGTCTGATCCCTGGGTGGGTGTTCACTTGGGAGTTGGACTAGATGATCCATGTGGGTCCTTTCCAACTTGGAATAACCTGTGAAGCTGTGAACACACGTAAGAAAGGAGAAAATAAAAAGGAGTAACAGCAAGAAGATGGCCGGAGAGGAGCTGTGAGAAGTGGTAACAGCAATGCAGGCACCAAGGTCAGGGCCGGAGGAGCAGGGGGAGGTGTTCCAGGCATCTCTCTGCAGCTTGTGGAAAGGACCATGGTGAAGCAGGCTGTTCCCCTTCAGCCCATGGAATGGGGAGAGCACAGTGATGCTGAGATACACTTGTGGCCCATGGAAAGAGGAACCCACGCTGGAGCAAGAGGATTCTGGAGGACGGCTGCAGACATGTTGGAGCCCACATATGGAGCAGAGTCCCAGGAAAAACGTTGTAGCACATGGAGGAGGAGCCCACTATGTGTAGTAACTGTACCTGATAGGATCTATGTGCTTTGGGATGGGACCCATGCTGAAGAAGCACAACCAGTGCTCAAAAAACTGCACCCTGTGGAGTGACCCCCAGGCAGCAGAGTATGGAAGAGCTGTTGCCCCTGGGATCAGACTTACGCTGGGAAGGGTCATGAAAGAATTTCTCCCATGGCAAGGGGAGGGGACCCTATGAAAGGCAAGAAATGGCCTCCTCCCCTGAGCAGCGGCATAAAAACACCAACTGCCTGGCTTTCCCCTACTCCTGTTCCCCCTTTGTCTCTTGGAAGTAAAAAGGGAATGTGGTAACTGTTGTAAGAGAAAGAGGGGAGTTGGAAGAAAGTTGCCTTTAAGATGATACTTCTCATGTTAAGTTCTGATCTTGTTAGAAATAAATCTTTACATTCCCCATCTTGGAGCTTGTTTTGCCTGTGACAGTAAAGATACAGCTACCTGAGGGGAGGTTGCAGCCAGATGGGTGTAGACCTCTTCTTCCATGCTGACGACACCAGAACGAGAGGGCACAGCCTCAAG
>WEKX01012912.1:0-49112 GCA_013390025.1 Pitta sordida
AGATTTACTTTCTTGCACACTGTTCTGATAACAATTGTGTTTTGCAAAGGATGTCAGGTCATGGCATGAAAATCTGTATTAACCAAAGTATTTGAAAGCTACTTGTGAATGCTACTCAACAATAACAGGGATGTAAGCAATCTGAAGCAGCCCTTTTGTCTTTCCTTTAACTAGTGGATTTTTTTTTATCAGTGCAGATCTTGATTCTGAATTGCACATCTGCTGTCAATACAAAGATATTAATCACAGTTAAGTGTATGTATGAGCATTGTCCATCACTGGAACTCAAGGCCTGGAGGAGAAGCTTGAGTCTTCTGTTAAAATGATCTCACTGTGCCCTCACTGGGACTGTAGTTCTGCTGAGGCAGAATTTACAGATGTGCAGAAATTTTAGGATTTTGTTTCCTCTTTTTTCAGACATGAAAAAAAGAGTATTTTTGAGGAAGAAGGAATTTTATATCCTCCAGAAATGCTAGAATGCAAAAGGGAGACAGGATGAAATAACAGATCTGCCACTGCTCTCGGGCAAGAAGCAAACCCCCTTAAATTGCAGATTATAATGACCTGTGTTTAAATGAACTGACATTCCCTCTCCCATCTCCACCTTAAGATCTCCTTGATCTTGCTTCTGTTGAAGAACAGATTGCAAAAACAAAATGGCCAAAGCAGTCTGGCTTTCCAGGTGTCTCTCCAGTCAAATTGTTTAGGCATTGTCATAGACTGCCGCTTCTACCGTGTCCTGTGGTCGTGTGCAGGTCAGTGCCCAGTGATGCCTGCCTCTGTGTTTTGGAAATAGAAGAGTGACTTCACTTTGCAGGAATATATATGCTGTGTGTGTGATGAATTTGTGCCTTTTATAACTGTAGCATTTTTCTAAAGTGCCTCTGTGGTGACTGTGTCCCGTGGTTTCCCTCTCCAGCTCCCTTTTCAATTGGCTCTGCGGATATTTTTATCTGACAGCTGTGAACTTTTTTTAACCTTAATTAGAATCAATAAATATCGTCATGTCACATGTATTGTTTGAGGCTTTTCTTTTGTGGAAGTTCCTTTCGACTTGGTTGGGATGGTGAGTGCATTACTAACACAATGTTTTGGATTTCATGCTGAAGCCAGTGAGGTGTCTTCAGCTTTTCTTAGTAAAGAAAGCTCTGTAAAGAAAAGGGGGAGAAGGAACTAAAAAAACTAACCCCAAACCCAAGCGACGTCCAAAAAGCACAAATCAACCCACCCAATCCCTCAAATACACAATTAAAAAAAAATGTCAAACCACATTTGGTAATAATGCTGGCCAACTGTCTTACAGTTAAGAATTAGATTTTATTGCTGTAGAGGCATTTGGAGTGTCCCCATCATGAACATACACCTCTGATAGCACCATGTTTACCATAACACTTATGAACAGGGACATTTTATAGTTGCACATAAAAGTGCAGGTGCTGTGTGACTGAAACTGAGCATGGAAAGAAACAAAGCTTGTGCCAAATACTGTGTGGTGTAAACATAAAAACCCTGGAAGAGAGACAAAAATCACAGCCTTAATTTCTCCCAGCAGCTCAGTGTCAGTACCAGAGATAATGTGACTTAAGAACAAGTTTTGTCTTGAGAAGGAACTGCAGGGCATAAATGCTGGAAAAAGCGTAACCATCCATGTGTCAAGCATCAAGCATGCAGTGCTCTTTGTACAGGCTTAACTTTCACTATTACAAGTTATAAAGGAGCACAAATACCATGAAAGAAAATATCCAGAACTAATCCTCCACACGCTCTGTAAAACATGTGTCCCCTAAGAAATAAGTCAGTACCAGCACTGCATTTCACAGCCCTCAAAGCATCCAACAAGTGGTTATGACTCTAAAACATTGCTGCTTTGGTCAGATTTGACCTGCCTCTTTAACCCTTTGCTCAGACATATCCTCTAGCTTCCCAGAGGGGGTAACTGAAATGGTCTTATTAATAATTTACTTATTTACAAAGCTTTCTGAGTACACATCAAAGAGATTATGTCAGCCAAGGGGCACTTCATTATTTCCAGCAGCCCAGTGCACAGAAAATGAATGTGGACAGATGAATACAGGAGAAATCCATTTTGTTTAGCATCTATAAAAGATACAAATATGATTTCCCAAGAAACCAATTAGAAATCCCACTCATTGTTTAGAAGAGATTAGGATGTGTTTGCAAATTACGTATTTGGCTAAATCACGCAAAACTTACTGCTACTGTGAAAACTGAGGATCATTTTCCCCTCTTGTCTTGTGTAATTATACCAATTGGTCATCTGGAGCAAATCTCAAAATATTTGAGGGACTGATGGATTTCACCTTCTGGCTCAAGACAGGATATGTGGAATTACCTCAGGAAAGAAAGCATCATAGAATGAAAGGCGAAACTGGCTTCAGATTTTAGACCCAAGATGCAGTTTGGTATCTGCTGGGTACAAGACACTGTTATTCTCTGGCCCTGCTCTGTGTGGTAAGGGGGGACAGGCGGGCTTCTCATATGGTCTTTCAACAGGACTCCTACAGATATGTCCTTCTCTCTCACTGGCAATGTAGCAGGATACCTAAATGTGTCTTGGCTATATGAAATACATGGAATTAACTTTTGTCTCATGCGTGTGTATCACTGGTTCGGCTAAGAGCACATATTTACCCACCTAGAGGGCAATTCATGAATCAAAACACTGTTGCCTTGTGCCTCTCAGACATTCTAGAGCAGCAGCTCTTCCGGAGGCCCAAGAGAAATGTGTCCTATACCAGCCCTGCCAAGTGACAGAGATGCTCTTTGGATACCAAACTAAGCATCTTCTGCCTCCCACCAGCTGCTGATGGCAATCAGGTACTTCTTGGGGTATTTAGCTTTGAAGAAATGCAAACAGGGATAATACAGGCTCTGTCAATGTAATGTGTTGCCAGGTTGCATGTCAATAGGTAGCTGCACATATAATATCTTAATACACAGCTGTCCTTTATCTAGGCAGGCTGCATGAGGATTTTGTTTGTCATTGGAAACACAGGCATGATATTCTAGTCACAGCATTAGCAGTGTTTGCTAGAAAAGCCCTCAGCAGATGAGTGCCAAGTTAAGCTGTGAAAAACTGCACCTGAGTAAGAGGCTTTGTGTTGATTTTAGTGTGTATGATTTGTACAGTCAGTAGCAATAAGGTCTTCTGAAGTGAGGCTGGAAAATGTTAAAAAATTAATTTTAGTAAGAATCATAGAATCATTTGGGTCGAAGGGGATCTATTTAGGACACCTAGTCCAAAACCCCTGCCATGGGGAGGGACATCTTCAACTAGGCAGCCTGTTCCAGTGTTTCACCACCCACACTGTAAAAATTTGTTCCTTATATGTAATTTAAACCTATCTTCTTTTAGTTTTAGAGCCTTTGTTCTGTCACACAAGCCCTTCTAAAAAGTCCCTCTGCAGACCCATTTAGATACTGGAAGGTTGCTATAAGATCTCCCTGCAGCCTTCTCTTCTCCAACCCCAGCTCTCCCAACCTGTCTTCACAGGGGAGATGCTCCAGTCCTGTGATCAACCCTCCCCTGTGCCACATTCCAGCAGATCCATCTCTTTCCTGTTGGCTGTCATAATAGCTCTGAAAAATGTGTCTCATCCACTAAGTCTTTACCCAGTCCAAACTGGCTTATCCCAGTTTTCCATTTTTCCTGGCATGGCTGAAAGAGGCAAACCAAATTGTTCTGAGCCCAAGGCAGTCTCACTCTGTGTTTTGACAGAATGTGAAACAGATACTAGTATTTATAATTTAGAAACAAAGGATATTAGCTTTCCTGCAGAGGTGTTTTTTTCTATGTGCACAGGGAATTTTCTATTAGCAATTTTCCCAATCCTTTCTTAGCAGAACAACCCTAACAAAATAATACATACCCACCCATTTCTATTTACTCAGGCATCTGTACACTTTGTGGACAGTCTCCTGCCATCCCTGTAACTTTCAGGGCGGGAAAAAAGCCCCATCCAAATCTAAGTGATCCATTCATCTGACCCACGGCAGGAAGGGTCTGAGAAAATACAGACCAGCCTCATCTGCCCAAGGGCATAATGTCATTGAACATCAGTGGTAACTTTGAGGAAGGGGGTGTCTCACTGGGTATCTTTTCCCTGAGGCGGCAGAGTCTTGAAGAAGCACTCGAGCAAGCTGTACCCAGGAGAAACACCAGCCTTTGCATGATCGGGTTTGTCAAGTGGCTCAGTTCACTCCACATCGCCGCCTAATGGGATTCAGCACTGCACTCGAATATGCTGCGGTGCTTGGATGGGAGGGAGGGGAGAAAAGGAAACATATTAATAATGCACTGAGGCATCCTTGTCAGCTCCCAGGCTGTTCACTCCCAATTTGCATATGCTCCGAGTTGTAAGAAAACACTTTGCACAGCAGTGTTGCATTTAGCAGAAATTACATTATAATTTCAGATGTGGAAACTTCTATTCCAGGTCTGAGGCAGTGAGACATCCCGTTGGGTTGTGCAGTCATTATCTTAAACAATTGAAATGCATTCTTGTACTTAATCAAAATCAAGGGAAGATGTTACTCCAGCCTCCACTTGCCAATTCAGCCCGAAGTGGAACTAGACTATTTAACTAAATTAGAAACTGTATTATTTCCCAATAATTTCTTTGTGAGATGGAGTTTGGCCAGACTAATTCTTCAGACCGTGCATATCTGAGCCAACGTCTCTATCTATCTCTGTGAAGTGATAGATAGGGGGAGTGTACAGGTGCATTTAGGATCTGTGCTCACACTTTTCTTTTGGCTCCTTCATGCTGCTGAGCAGCAGAAAGGATTTCAGCTGCCTTTTGGAGGTAGCCTTGTGGAGCTGACAGAGGAGGGGTGCTATAGCTGCGTATTTCACTGCCCTCAAATCTGCCAGGGACTGGCTAGAGCCAGGAAGGAGAGGCTGCAATGATGGATCCTGCCCATCTCTGGTTCCTCCAGGGTGACATATCAGGGCTTGGAGATGGATCAGAACCAGTGCTTGAAGCTGAGGACTGATATTCTGAGTACCAGACGGGAGCATGAAGCACCAGTGCAGAAATACCCACAGAGACCTCTCTGCAAATCACAGCGTCAAGCTTCTGCCACGATTTTTTTTTTGTGAGGTGGCAAAATAATGCTATCAGGTAGCCAGGGGGTGGCAGCCTTTATTTCAGCCTTGAGCCCTGCTGTGCCACACTGCTGAGGAGCACGAGGGGGGTCTGCTGTGCTTCAGCCCAGCATTCTGCAGCTGCTGTCTGCTAAAAGTCGTCTCCTCTCTGCCTGTTGGAGTTCGGCCAGATATCCTGGATTTAACCGATGTTTTCATGAAAATGATGGTGCTCAGGCTACAGTCCAAGGAGTTTTCAAGAGAATGTTATGGACAAGGAAGTCCAAATGCCAACACAAGCAGTAATTACATCCTTTGCTTCATTTTCAAAGCCATCTCCAGTAGCAGCTGCATTCTTGAACTGTGAGTGGCAGCAGAGCTCACAGGTACATCTCATAAAGATGAACAGTGGAAAGATAGAGATGGCGAAGGACACCTGTCTCGTATTTTCTTGTGCTTGGTAAGGTCATAGGCAGTGCAGAATCACACCACACACCTCCCTATCCCCCTCCTCTTTCTGATCCGTTCATTGTAGGCAAGGGAACTTTACATCCCTGGGACTCTGGAAGTGGAGAAGGAAAGCCTGAAGGAACCACTGACCTCCTCTGGCACCTATTGATGTGTCAGCACTGCTCCTTTAAAGCTCCCCTCTCCTCTCAGAAGTAACGTGCTTTCACTTTGGAAACTTCTTCCCTTCTCCTGCTAATTGTCTTGGGTTATTCTGTCTCTGTTACATAAAATGAAGCAAAACCCCAAACCAAACGGAGCAAGAAACAGGCAACTGAAACTGGAAAGCCAGGTGCTACAAACAAAGAGCAGAATAGGAATTGCAGCTGGATCCCAAAGCATCTGTTGCCAAGTGCAGGAGTTGACTGTGAAAAGAAAAAGTTGTAGCGCATTCAAAAAGAGTACATTTAATTATACCTTCTGGATTTTCACTAAGATGAAATTTGCTTTTTCTCTTTGTGTCAGAGAAGCAACAGTCGCAGGCAACATTTACAAAGCAAAATTGTTTATTTCCAACTGATGTGTGGAAGAAAAACAGCCCACAAGGAAGAGAAAAGGACTGACTACAATCTTGTTGCCACAGAAGAGGGCTCTCTGGACTTGTCCATCTTTCTGCTTCTTGATGCTGCTCTTAGGAGATGGGAGCTGAACTCGGTGCAGAGAACACAGAGCCAGTCCCCAGCTTGACCCTGGAGTGGTTTCCAGGCAGGGAAAGCCCTTCCTGTCAGGCATCTGATCCAGGTCAGTGGGATGTGGGAATCACCTGGCAGGAAGCCTGGATGTTTACACTTCCAGACTGTGCAGTGTTGGCACATCATCCTGGATGATACTTTTATTTAAATATATAATGCTAATTTTTGCCAGTAGTTGACGGTGTGTTTGATCCTGGGAAAAGAAATCAAGCATTAAACTGGGAGATGGATCAAATGTGGACTGAAAAGTATTGCTAGTGAGTGACTGGCAAAGAGATCAACTAAAGGCAACAACTCCTTGCTTCCCCAGTGTGGCTTTTCATAGAATCATAGAATACTTTGGGTTGGAAGGGACCTTAAAGATCATCTCATTCCAACCCCTTTGCCATCGGCAGGGACACCTTCCACTAAAACAGGTTGTTCAGAGCCTAACCCAACCTGGCCTTGAACACTTCCAGGTATGGGCCAACCTGTGCCAGGGCCTCAGCATTTTGAGGCTGGATGTACCTTTTAGAAACACAGGTGAATTTGTCCTGCCTGAGGAACACAACTGGAAGACTGTTGCCTGACCTCAGGGCCATCCACCTTCACTGTTCCAAAGCATGTGCAGCCCCTGCAACCTGGTATTTCATCCTTGTGCTGGTGGCCCCTTCCCAGACCTCAACCAGAGGGGGTTGGCTTACCAGTTCTCATGTTGGGCACTTTGGAGTTTGTGTGCCAGGCAGCTGGGGAGGGGAGGAAAGCCCCACTGGGCTGATGGTGCTAAAAAGCCAGTCAGTGGCTCTCCTCCTGCACCTCCTGCTCATCCAGCTTCTGGTGAGCCAGCAGCCTGTCCTGTTTCAGGGTCTCTGTCCCCACGAGCTGGTTGATGCCATCGGGGAGGGGAGCAAAAAAGAGGTGGGAAGCATGAAAGTCTCACATGGAAAAGCAATGCTTTTCCATCCCTGCATCTTGGGCAAAGCTGCTATGCTATCTGTGAGCAAACCAAACTATTTAATTAAAAAGAGTCAGGTTTTCTCATATATATCATCTCCACTTGTTTATTTTGGACTGCCTGATCTATCTATTCCACAGTGCTTCTTATTTCACTGTTAGCAGGGAGGATTAGTCTTTCCACCCCCCCACCCCACCCCCCCTTCTTTCCTGTCTACTATCCTTCTGCCAGCACTTTCTCTGGTATTTGTTTTACATTCAAGCATCAAACAGCAGCCATTTCACCTAAGGCTTTCCTATTTCCCAGAGCTGTCAATGCAATTTCATTCTCACCCTTGTGCAGGCGGATTTGGTGTGGACCTTGGCCTCTCCCATCTCACCCCTTACTTGAAGAAGACCAAGCGTGTTCCACCACAGCCAAGGAAGTTCAGGGCTCTTCCTCTAAAAACTGGGGCAGTGAGCACCCCTGGCTAGGGATGGTGACCAAAGGCTTTCCCACTCCATGGCCTGGGTGAGGAGTCCTCTTGGTCCCCAGAAGAAAGAGGCATTTCCCTGGTGCTTCAATACCAGCAGCCGCTTGCTTGGAGAGTTGTCAGCGGTGATAAACTCGGTTTCATTCTGTTTCAAAATTGGCTGTTTAATATTTAAGCTAAATGTTTAATGTTTAAACAGGGAAATTGGTCTGATTGTCAGAAAGGGCATTAAAGCAGGATGGGAACTGGTCTATAATCTCTGTCAAGAGCTGCCCTTTCTCTGCAGCAGTGTGGTGCCTGGGAGCTGCATGAGTTTCAGAAATGCCAATTTTAATCAAACCCTTTCATTTTGCTTGCCGCTTGCCAATCCCACATNTGAAACTGGAAAGCCAGGTGCTACAAACAAAGAGCAGAATAGGAATTGCAGCTGGATCCCAAAGCATCTGTTGCCAAGTGCAGGAGTTGACTGTGAAAAGAAAAAGTTGTAGCGCATTCAAAAAGAGTACATTTAATTATACCTTCTGGATTTTCACTAAGATGAAATTTGCTTTTTCTCTTTGTGTCAGAGAAGCAACAGTCGCAGGCAACATTTACAAAGCAAAATTGTTTATTTCCAACTGATGTGTGGAAGAAAAACAGCCCACAAGGAAGAGAAAAGGACTGACTACAATCTTGTTGCCACAGAAGAGGGCTCTCTGGACTTGTCCATCTTTCTGCTTCTTGATGCTGCTCTTAGGAGATGGGAGCTGAACTCGGTGCAGAGAACACAGAGCCAGTCCCCAGCTTGACCCTGGAGTGGTTTCCAGGCAGGGAAAGCCCTTCCTGTCAGGCATCTGATCCAGGTCAGTGGGATGTGGGAATCACCTGGCAGGAAGCCTGGATGTTTAGACCTTCCAGACTGTGCAGTGTTGGCACATCATCACACACAAAGAATCACACACAGAATATTATGAGTTGGAAGGGATCCACAAGGTCGTCCTGGATGATACTTTTATTTAAATATATAATGCTAATTTTTGCCAGTAGTTGACAGTGTGTTTGATCCTGGGAAAAGAAATCAAGCATTAAACTGGGAGATGGATCAAATGTGGACTGAAAAGTATTGCTAGTGAGTGACTGGCAAAGAGATCAACTAAAGGCAACAACTCCTTGCTTCCCCAGTGTGGCTTTTCATAGAATCATAGAATACTTTGGGTTGGAAGGGACCTTAAAGATCATCTCATTCCAACCCCTTTGCCATCGGCAGGGACACCTTCCACTAAAACAGGTTGTTCAGAGCCTAACCCAACCTGGCCTTGAACACTTCCAGGTATAGGCCAACCTGTGCCAGGGCCTCAGCATTTTGAGGCTGGATGTACCTTTTAGAAACACAGGTGAATTTGTCCTGCCTGAGGAACACAACTGGAAGACTGTTGCCTGACCTCAGGGCCATCCACCTTCACTGTTCCAAAGCATGTGCAGCCCCTGCAACCTGGTATTTCATCCTTGTGCTGGTGGCCCCTTCCCAGACCTCGACCAGAGGGGGTTGGCTTACCAGTTCTCATGTTGGGCACTTTGGAGTTTGTGTGCCAGGCAGCTGGGGAGGGGAGGAAAGCCCCACTGGGCTGATGGTGCTAAAAAGCCAGTCAGTGGCTCTCCTCCTGCACCTCCTGCTCATCCAGCTTCTGGTGAGCCAGCAGCCTGTCCTGTTTCAGGGTCTCTGTCCCCACGAGCTGGTTGATGCCATCGGGGAGGGGAGCAAAAAAGAGGTGGGAAGCATGAAAGTCTCACATGGAAAAGCAATGCTTTTCCATCCCTGCATCTTGGGCAAAGCTGCTATGCTATCTGTGAGCAAACCAAACTATTTAATTAAAAAGAGTCAGGTTTTCTCATATATATCATCTCCACTTGTTTATTTTGGACTGCCTGATCTATCTATTCCACAGTGCTTCTTATTTCACTGTTAGCAGGGAGGATTAGTCTTTCCACCCCCCCACCCCACCCCCCCTTCTTTCCTGTCTACTATCCTTCTGCCAGCACTTTCTCTGGTATTTGTTTTACATTCAAGCATCAAACAGCAGCCATTTCACCTAAGGCTTTCCTATTTCCCAGAGCTGTCAATGCAATTTCATTCTCACCCTTGTGCAGGCGGATTTGGTGTGGACCTTGGCCTCTCCCATCTCACCCCTTACTTGAAGAAGACCAAGCGTGTTCCACCACAGCCAAGGAAGTTCAGGGCTCTTCCTCTAAAAACTGGGGCAGTGAGCACCCCTGGCTAGGGATGGTGACCAAAGGCTTTCCCACTCCATGGCCTGGGTGAGGAGTCCTCTTGGTCCCCAGAAGAAAGAGGCATTTCCCTGGTGCTTCAATACCAGCAGCCGCTTGCTTGGAGAGTTGTCAGCGGTGATAAACTCGGTTTCATTCTGTTTCAAAATTGGCTGTTTAATATTTAAGCTAAATGTTTAATGTTTAAACAGGGAAATTGGTCTGATTGTCAGAAAGGGCATTAAAGCAGGATGGGAACTGGTCTATAATCTCTGTCAAGAGCTGCCCTTTCTCTGCAGCAGTGTGGTGCCTGGGAGCTGCATGAGTTTCAGAAATGCCAGTTTTAATCAAACCCTTTCATTTTGCTTGCCGCTTGCCAATCCCACATCAGTGAGATGTGCTTTTCCCTGTGAAGTGGGGAGCATTGTACCTGGCCCTGATTAACAGTTTGAGGTGAGTTCAACTGAATTGAACTTGTACTTCAAACCCCAAATGAATCGCAGTAGAAATGTGCATGGATAAAGTGAGAAGTGAAGTTGAATGGTGTTGGCTCATGAGTATATTCCAGATGATTTGGGGTCACATTTGCATGTGCACCCAAAACCTGTGAAATTGCGATGCCAGGTTTAAAGTAAGCCTGAAAACTAATGGCTCTGATTGCTACAAATACATGAATGGGTGATTTATTTTTGAACAGATATGGGCAGTGGTTTTCAGGTGGTGACAACAGGCCCCTGGGGGAACCATATGACAGTTAGAACCATTTCACACCACAAAAGGCTACTCAGGGTCAAGCCTGTGCTGCCTTCCTGAGGAGTCACTGTGGCTGCACCAGGTTTTGTGCATGGGATAGTTCTTGTGTACAGGAATCCTTGCATGTAAATGATTGGAGCTGGGAAGTACACCTTCAGCAGGGAGCCTTCGAGTCAATCAGCAATTCACATTAGTCCCGTTCTCCCTCTTAAAAGATTCCTGAGGTGGATGCTAAACCAACCTGACAAAAAGCCTTTAAACAAGCATTTAATATTACACTTACTGTGTTCAAAATCCAACATCGCTGCTTCCTACTGAGACTGTTCTCTCCTTGCCAGTGAGAATAATTTTAAGTACATGTGTGAGTTCAAGGTAGATGGGGAAGTTGAAGCTGAAAATGTAGATAGTCTTCTTATAAATAATCTGTCCAGGCATTTTTTCCCCCAGAGAAACCAGCAGTCACTGGCTGATTCTCACACAGAATGGCTGCAACAGTGAAAAAAATATCTCAGGAGACCTGAACTGTCTCTGTAACCTTTTCTGTGCAATGCTTAAGACTGGCACCGTGAGCCCCTCCCCACATCCGACAACAAGGGGCCACCTGAAATGATCCTTCCCTCAGAAAATCTGGTGTGGAGCACCTAGGCTGAGGTTGGTCTGCATTTATGGTGTGTACAAGGCTTTTGTCCATCAAAGAGAGAGGACATACAGATGTGGTTGAGGCAGAGGCCAGGAGCGAAGTCTTCTTGGGCAGGAAGGTATTTCTGTTGGCATATATGTACAGATAATATTGAGCAGAGCAAGGAGCTGATGTGATGTCGCCAGTGATTACACTAGAGAAGCATCACCTTCCACAAACTCACAAAAAAAAACCGAAGCAAGAAAGAATCTGAAGAAAAGTTTATAAGAAGATCGAGGTTTCAGGGCTATTGAAAGGCACATTTCACTCATTCTGAATGACGATTGAGTTCATGGACCCGTACAGTGCTCAAAATTCATGGCAAAAAATCCACATAATGACGGTACATCGTGAAACATACAGTCCAGACTTCAGTTAAACACTAAAGTGATTATTTTAAGTGTATCAGGTACATAGTAAGAGCGGAACAGGCAGATGCATCCAGTTACTGTAATTTACAAGGCAGTAATTCAAGCCTCAAATACATTTCTCCTTATTGGAAGAAGGTGGTGCGGATTACGAGCAAAACAAGGGGCAGCGAATTGACAGGGATCCAGGAAGCTGCTGCCATTTGGAAAAATTACAGCCAGCACCTGCTGCAAGTCAGATTTGACTTTGCTAATTCATTTCCCTGTGCTGTAACAGCACACGGCTGGGCTGGATGTGATGCTCTTGGGGTGGGAAGTAACCAAGAGCTGCGCCATGGCCGTGCCAGCACAGGCACCACACAGAAACACATCAGCACAGATGACAGATGTTTGTTTGGCAGTGGGCAAGACAAACTCTACCCACACTTTCTCCCTCGCTGTTTAACGATGTGCTTCGTGCTAATTACCGCCTTTCATCCAGCTCTGGGTTAAGTTTCATGTTGCGATGATTAATAATTAATCAAATGCATTTGGAAATTAATTTGGCAATTCCACCTCTGATTGGCATGCTAATCTCTTCTGTGCAGCAGGGATGTTATGGGAATAACCTCAGATATTTTGAGCTGCTAACTGAGGTGAATGCATAAGGGCATTTATTATCTTGTGTGGTGAAAAATAAAGCGTTGAGTGGAAACAAAAGTGTTCTCCAAGATCTCCTTACAATTCAGGAGAGGTGTGATCTGCATTTTGCCCTGCCCGTATTGGGAGTATACCACTGATATTATCATGTCCATACAAAACAAATGCACAAGAAAAAGGCAAATTTGAAAAACACCGCCATATTTGATTTATTTCTGTTCAGCTGGTAGCAACTGCAGTAGATTCGATGCATTAATTATTAGACTAAAAATAAAAATCACATGGAGAATAACTTTTGCCCTCTCCAGCTGTCCATGCCACTTTTCTCCAGAATAACACTCATCTCGTGAAAGGGAAGAAGAGAGAGCATCCAGCTGCCATTGGGTGCGTGGTCCCCCACTAGTTTCGATTTAGCAGTCCCTTTTTACAGGCAAACAGCCCTGCTGCTGCCACAGAGGCGAGACATACAGTACAGCTAAGCAGGCACATCAGTCCTGGCGCAGAGGGCAGGTTCCTCTCCCAGAAGCTGGTGGTGAATGGTCGAGCTGGGACATCCTGGGGAAGAGAGGAGATGGTAACATCACAGAGTCTTCCCCACCACGCAAGTGGAGAGGTGGCAAAGGCCTCTCACAAGGCTGGGAAGATCACAGGTTTTTCCTGAGGACCCAGCTGTGAGGGGAAGAAGGGTCATGGCTCTGAAACATGTCTTTTCTTTCACCCTGAACAGCAACAGGATAGTGAAGGTGGAGTTCTGTGTGACTGGAAGGGGGTTATGTTTGGCTTAAGACCATGGCTTGGGACTGGGCAGAACTAGGCTGATTTCCTGCATTTTTCAGTCCCCCAGGCTCTGAGATCATTGTCATTAGCTCTTAGCCATCCATATTCCTTGGACCGGTCACAAAAGTTAATACCATCATCAGTGAGATGACCCCTTGCCTGGGGATCTGGGCCCATAGGAATTGCTGAAACAGGAACGTGCCAGACTGAGGCATGTGGCCCTGACCAGGTGACAATGGGAAAGTCTGACTTACCTTTGACTCTGGCTCTGGCATCCAAATTTCACTCTTTGAGATCTTCCCCATACTGTACAATATCTAAAAGGAAAAATCATTTGTACCTCGTGAGAAAAAAAATATAACCCACACTACTTCCAGTTTCAGAAAAGCAGATGAAGTCAGAGCAAGGTGACATTGATAAAAGGCATTAACTGTGACTACCTGAAAAGGTTTTGAACTAGAAGACGTACAGCCCTACAGCTTCTCTAGATGGTTTTTGAGGGTTTATTTTCGGAGTACAAGTTAAAAAAGAAAGTTTGAGAAAGAGCAGGGTGAGGTTATTGCCATGTGCTCGGGACACAAAGCCTGTTAGGAGTGATGGTGCTTGGATAACAAACTAGAAAGAGGAGAGACGCAACCCTAGGGCTCTCACAGCATAGAATATGAAGACACCTCTTGGCTATTGAGGCAGTACAAAGCTCACCAAGGAATTTTTTTGAGAATAAACTGGTTGTAAAAATCCTGGAGGTATTTGGGGGCAAATGAATGTCTCCAGAAGAGATAGCACACTGTCTTTGTAACTCCTGCTCACGGGTATGAAGAAAAGTGAAGAGAAATCAGGTGACTTGAAACAGAGCAAGTAATGAGGACTAAAGATGAATATGATGTTCTGTCAAATGGAAGTATAGGGCTGATCTTCCCATGAATAACAGCTCCGTGGCATTGCCATGCACCACTTTTAACTGTAATGTACACCCTTTAATGCCTTTTTTCCCTCTCTCCAGATTGTTATAACAGGTTTTCACTGTAAATGTGAATGTGTGTCGTTCTGAGGAGATTTAGACACTATTAGAGATGCACATTACAAATTCATAAAGCTGAGCTAACAGAACTCCCTTGTAAAAAAAAAAAAAGTCTGGATTTGCAGATTTCTGCATAAGAAATAGGTGTGAGCATTTATATTGACTTTTTAAATTACTTTTAAAACCTGCAGTGATGAATTTGTTAGAAATTGAGGTAGTATATCTGTAGGCAGCACCACGCTGGAGAGTTTTTATCTCTAAACATGGAGTAAATAGCACGAGCTTCATTTTAAATCTCCAGTGCAGTAATATTCTGATTTGGGTGAGATTCTTGGCTTCACTTCATTCAATAACAAACTAAGTAAGTCAAGAAAGGCTTTCATTCACACCGTCTTCTGGGATCGCAATCAGACCCTCCAAGCTGTACTTAATCCTTTTCAGGCTTTTAATAGAAATGTTGAAAGCAAAGCAATGGTCTGTACCTCCCTGGCTGCTCTTTCTCCTGCCTGCACGGCCCCCTCCATGTATCCGCTCCAGTGGGTGGCTGTCTCCGTGCCAGCAAAGTAGATTCTGTCAACAGGCTGGCGAATGATCCTTCAAAGGAAATGGAGAATGTCAGATGACAAGGAACAGGAAGGCGATGATCCCTCTAGAAGCAATTTATGGCTTTGATGGAGCGCTCGACTTCATCTCTCCAGAGTCCCTGTGGATCTGGGCTGGGGAACACGCTGCACAAAGTTGTCCCTGCAGGACCCCCTACTTGCTTCTGCACACAAATCCCAAGATCTGAGAGAGAGAGATAAAATCTAAGGTATAAATCAGTGTCCCCTGCATCTGAGACAAATAATATGGGCCATATTTTAGTGCTGGGATAAAGGATAATCCTAACAGCCTCTAGAAATGCTGAACAGCTGATAGATTTATGTCTTCTGCACGGTAGCTTTGTTGTTATCCTTTGTTGTTATCACGCAGAATGTAAATGGAACGTGAATGACGTTTTTGCTGTGGCAGGTCACTAATATCAGCTTCTATTTGGAGCCTGGACTTGCCTGGCTGCAAGTCCTGCCAAAAGTGAACAGCAGCTGAAGGCCTCAGCTTTCAGGGAGTTGCATTTACCCTGTAGGGACAGCCAGTCCCTCAGCTGTGGAAAGCTGTACAAACATCCCAACCAACCCAGCCGCAGGTAACGAGCTCCCTTCCCTTTGGGCATGTGCTTGGTGTAAGGGCTCCCATCTCACTCCCAATTAGTTTTTCTCTGTCTGACTGTGAGCAGCTTCCCCAGGCCAGCGGCCTCACCCATCACTACCCAAGTGTTCAGATAAATGACAACAGAAGAGTCTCCACATGAGATGGCTTCTTCCCACACACATCCTGGCTCCAAGACAGGGTGTAAGCCCATGTTGGACATGTTAAGGAGCTTCTGGGCTCCTGAATCTGATGCTCCACCTACATGGTCAGTGGAGACTCTTCACCTGCCCAAGATGTGTGCTCTAAAGGCCTCAGGGGCCCTTTAAAGGGATCCAATGTAAATTTTGCATAGCAAAATGGCTCTAGCAGGTCCATTTGTGGCTGTGTTTTGTTTCCTTGAAAGTCACAAGAGAAACGCTCCCCTTATTAAAACAAATGCCAAGATCCTTGTTAGCTGGGTTAGAAGGGGTGCAGAAAGAGGGTCAGAGTTCCCCCAATATTCTACACAAGCCGTAAGTGTATTGCAGAAGGTGCATCAATGTACATGAGCTAAGAAATGTGAATTAGAAAGCAAATAATTCTCAGTCTTACCTTCCATAGGAATGCATTATGCCTGGTGGGAAGTAGGCTGTGTAACAACCCCCTGAATATTGCTCCATGGTCCAGTTCTTTTCTTCATAATGCACCGGCTGTAAGTATCAGCAGACATTACAGAGTGAAACACTGGCAGAGAAAATTGGAAATAAAGAACAGATT
Source organism: Pitta sordida (assembly GCA_013390025.1). Classification (NCBI taxonomy): domain Eukaryota; kingdom Metazoa; phylum Chordata; class Aves; order Passeriformes; family Pittidae; genus Pitta; species Pitta sordida. The sequence continues at coordinate 16,138 of WEKX01012912.1, forward strand.
CCTTTTGAAGAGGGAAATAAACAGGCTAAGTATACCTGTCAAAGGAGTGCCACGTCATCTGGCTAATGGTATCCACCTACACAAAACAAATTCTTGTGCTTTTACAGAAACATTATCCTCCCATGGGGAAATGACAGGACAAATTAAAACATGCCCTGCCTTCTCTTTTCTTGTGCAGAGTGAGAATGGCAGTTCTTTTCTTTCTGTGCTAGATGCTGCTGCTCCCCTCCCTTTGGGAGTACAGATAGTATGGCACGACATGCAATTTTAGGTGCACATTTTACATGTCAGGAACTTTGGCTTCATCATCCAGAACAAAGGAGCAATATTGTTGCACAACAGAGATGAAAACACGCATTAATTTCTTACTTGTAAAGCCTCTTTCATCCCTAATGCCTTGGCATATGCCTCACAGATCTTCTTTTTCCTATATGAAAATAAAACGGCGGTCAGAAAAAAAGAAGGGGGGAAAAACCTCTCAGTAGTTGCTCTCCTTATGAAAAAACTAAACAAATTTATTGCAACACATTGGAAAGAAAGTTGGGTTTGGCTTTAAATCTGTTTTCAAGTTCTAATCTTAGCACACATATTTCAAAAGCTGATGCCTAAAAGTTACATCCAAAATGGACCCAGGGAATGGGAAATGAATGTTGATTTTGGCAAAGAGATTTAAAAAAAATAAATCTTTGTACAGTTACTTTAGGATGCAGAGCCAATTCATTCTCATGTTCACTGGTGTAAAACCAGAAGAAAAGCACTATAAATCAAGGAAATCCCTACAGATTTACTATAGCTGAGAATAAAATACGAGATGAAGAAAGCTACTCACATTCCTAAGCAGAATTCCTGTTCTGCTCAGTACCAAAAATCATATTTAGAAAGTACTGTTTGTTCATTCCACTGACTAAATGCAGAAACTATACTTTGTACACACAGAAGTTTAAAGTTCTATCATCCAGTCTGAATGTGAAGGAGAACCAAAACCAGACATGTCAGTGCTCCTTATATCCCTGTGATGAAGCATAATTCAATGAGGATGCTGTCTGGGAACATCTTGGAAAAGTCTTCTCAGTTCACATGGAGACCCACGGGTGATGTCATAGCATGATAGAGAGGGCAGGACTTTGGAATTTAGAAATATCCATAACTGGATGGATATCAGCATTAATACCTTGGCTTGTTTATGCTAAACTCTCCATTGTTACCCCAATTTCCAGTATTGGTAGTTGAGCTGAGCATGTGTATCTGTGCATAGGCACACACGTTCCTGAGGGGAAGCATCCTAGAGAGCCAACGTGCTTCTGAAATACATCCACAACTTGTGAACTCTTACCTCTCTTCCTTACTGAGATGGGCCAGTTTAAGAGCCTTTCTGGAAAGTATGAAACTGAAATGAAAAATATGGCGTATAAATACAACAGAGTCAGCACCCCAGCTGATTTTTAAGTTCTTGCTTGAAATGACTCTAAAAAGAAAGGATGGGCTTGACATTTTGTCATCATACCTCGACACTTAATAATTACAGGTCACAGGGATGAAAAGGCCTGTGCAGGGTATCCTGGGGAGTTAATTGAAATGGAGAGCATGAATTCCCAGAGGGCAGATGTATAGGGCTGCCTGGAAGCTACCAGATAAAAAATTGGACTGCAAGTGTTTTCAAAGCTGTCAGCACCAGCCTCATTTAGCTCTGTGAGAATGAATTGTCCATCCCCACTGACATGGAACAGCGAAGTTGTACCCAAAGCAGGCAGAAACATGACAGTGGCCAGCCAATGATCTTGCCCACTCTCTTATTCCTAGGTCTTATCTAAAAGACCACAAGTTTTCTTGAGCTTTGGAAGTCCAGCAGGCAGCTGAATATGCCACTGCCTGTGTCATTTGGTGATAGTAAGTGACAACAACCTGCTGTTAAAACAAGCACTGCACAGTGTCATACAGGACAGTCCTGTACGAACTGAGATTAATATTGATTTATCATGGAGGAAATAGGTTTGGCAATTGGTTCATCTGAGATACCTGGGGGATGAAGTATGTTCCTGCACTCTTTTATTAAGTTGCATAAAGCCACAAGGAGAAAGAAAGCAGGAAACTGTTTGGAGGAGGCTTACTGTTCTCAGGTTGTGGAAGTTTTTAAGCCCTCAACATGCCCATAAACATGTGGAGTTCAGTAGACCTGGTAAGTTTTCCCTTCCAGACATTTAAGGAGTAGTTGCTTGACATGGATATTGGTCTTTTTGTGGCAGTCTCATCTCAGATTACAGTGGAAACATTTGTAAAGATTGTTCATTTGGTTTGACCCATTTTAAAACCCAGTCAATGTTGTCACATATTTTCCCATCTGTTTGTCCAAATTATAACTTTCTAATTTGTCAGTTTCTTCAGAATCCTGATTTCTTCACTGCCCAGCTGCTGCCCCACTCAACCACCAGCTGGTGTTCCTTGTCCTGACTCAGCTCAATGGTGAGAGAAGGATAATGAGGATTTCTTTCACAACTGCATTGTTGTTTTGGCCCAGGTGCTAAATAAAGCCCAACATAACCCAAACACAGGCTAACACAACTAGGTAAGAAGGGCATTTATTTCTAAATCTACTCCATAGCAAAAACCCCATGAATCGAACGCTTAAAATTGATTATAGCTGAATTCAGCAACTCCTTCCCAACCACATCCTTTGCCTGAGGCTATTTGTAGCAGAACCTTCACTGAAAAGCTTATATGGGTTAGAGAGGCTCAAGAGGCTTGGCAGAAGTGCTCTCCTCCATCTATGCAGGTTGTGTGAATGGGTAACACTCAGGTAGCCTGGTCATTCCCCCTCTTCCCCCCTTCTCCCACTCACTCACACAAGCAAAACATATCTGTAAATATGGGCTAGAAACTTTTACCCCATAATGGCAGGGAAAGATCCATCAGGTTTTGTGTCATCTAAGGTTATTCCAATTGGAGACTCTTCATCCTCAATGATGAAGCAACCACAATAACCTATGGGGAAAAGAAAACCCCACATGACTGTCAGAGAAACTTGTTGATAATCACTGTTTCTGACAGCAATGAGCAAGGAAAATTGTCCATAAAAGGAATTATACAGTAGTTACTTTGTCACCAATAATACCTGTATGTCTGAAGTGTTTTCTCTAACAGTTTCTCTTATGTCCTCTCTGATTCCTGAAAATTGTACCCAGACTTACAAAAGTCTTCAAAATTCCATTATTACTTAAATACTTAGCAGTGACTTGCTGTCTCTTTGGCTTTCTATTTTGGAGGCAATAAAGATCAGAAATAAATTGACCTAGCAAGAACTATGGTGATCCATACCATGAAATTCCAAAACAAATCCCAGTGTGATTGATTACATCTGGTCACTGCAGGCTCAAAATTGCACTCTATTGATTTTGCTGATGATAAGGTTGCCAGGAATGGTGTTCCATATTAACAGCAGAAACATGGGCCATCTAATGCAATATTATATTAGGACATGTTTCAGATGAACACGCAAAAAATCTAATAGAGAAAACAATGTATAAACCTGACTGTATTTCTGGCTGATCCTAATGATCAGTCTATGCCCTGAAACATTAAAAAAATCTATTACTTTGGTTAAGAAATATTCTTGCCACTCTCAGAACTTACAAAGGAAGTGGAAACTAACCTGTTCATACAAATAGTTCTGCAAATTGTATCTGTTAAAGCTAAGGTAACAGGATATCACAATATGGAAAAAATATCTAACATATTTTTCCCAGTCCTCCAAGATACGAATCTGCAGAACAGAGAATTGAAGCCAGGGAAAGGTCTTGCTTACACCTTAAGGTCTTCTTGTCACCTACTGTGAATTCTCTTTGGCTGACCTACCTCTGTCCCTGGCAGGCAGTAAGAAGCATTGTGCACTGCAGGTTTTGGCAATGCTTCCCAGGGAAACCCTGCTTGTTCTCTTGGTCCTCCCACCTCAGCAGCAATGAGATTCAGGATCTTATATAAGTTTGGAGTCAACTCTGGGACTCAGATAGAGTTCTCCTTTCTAAGAAGCTTTACCTTCCACTTTTCTGTGTGTTTTGTTATGAGGTTTTGTCCTTTTAACCCTCCCATGGATTTATTCCCTGATTGATAGACAGCTTTCAAGCCTTTTACTATCCCCACCTACCCTTCTTTGTCCAGAAGGATTCCTTGTAGTACATCATGCATTTTATGACAGAGCCCATAGGCAAACGCTGAATTAACTGGTTTCTCTTTGGTGGCAGCTCTGGTTTGTAATGAATCTTTGTTGTCAGGATTGGAGGGATGGCACTGATCACATACTTGCCCTGAAACATAGAACACAGTCAGCATGGATAAGGCACTGCCTCTCACTGAGTTCACCCTGCAGGACACATTTTAAAGACACTCTTAATAGTTGTTAACAGCTTTCCTACATAGATGTTTCCAAGGGACAAAAGTAATTCTGTCATTTCAGGGAAAAAACTAAAACAAAACAACCCAAAAAAAGGAGATGGAAAAAGTAGACCAGAGTTGAAATTTGGCTAGCGACAGACAGGTGTGGAAATGGGACAAGACAGATCTTATGGCATTAGTAAAACTGTCTTTTATTGTCACCAGGAAAATAAAACTCACATTTATCTGAATAACAAGATGTTTTAAAATAGTACATTTGGTGCATGTTCACAGGATACTGCTTCAGGACAAGCTATGCTGATGGTGATTTCAGCTTTGCTGACCTTGCTCCACCTCTCTTGCAAGTCCTGTGTCTGACTGGAGCAATGAAGGACACTCTGCTTCAGGGCTCAGGGTGACACAAACACTCAGGTATCACAATATTGCTGCTCTCAGGTGCTCTCAGGCTGGTGGAGCTGCTGAGTGCAGGAAGCTGATCTCCTCTAACTTGGCTGTCAGCCATCCAGCATGGAGGAAAACAAGAGTTTAACTCCTGGGTTTAATTCCTGGGGAAAGGAGAGTCTCTCCTCCAGGACATCTGTAGACCAGCTTCTCTGACAAACAGCCATTCCCTTTCTGATAACTTTCTCTAAATATCCTCCACACAATGTCACCAGTGAGACAGATCTCACAGATCCTGAGTGTCCTGCACAAACTCCCACGACACGCTTGGCTCTGCATTTAGAGTAGCTGGTGCCCCATGGGTGCCACTGTGGGTAATTATGTGTTGATGGAGCACATCCTAGCACCACTGCACAGAGGCAAAATCTTACTAAAGATGCTTGAAATGTCTTTTTTGTTGTTGTTGTTCTGCAAACCACAAACTTACACAAGTTTATTATTCCTTTCTTTGAGTTGGTCTCAATGCGGAGCCAGAATGTAAAATATACACATAAAAAGTTAAGGCAGAAAAGTCAGAGTAATGACAGAAAGTAAGTGTAGCAGAACACCAAGAAGAGACACAGTTGTAAATAAATCTGTAAAGAAAGTTTCATAGTGTCAGCATAGTCCAAGAAATAGACACACACAAATGGGTAATTCCTGATTGCATCTGGCTAAGAGCTACAGCAGATGTATTTCCCTAACAAATGCATAGTCTGCTTTTATTCTGATCGAATTACCTCATATATCTCATGGTTTAGAGTCTCCACAAGGACATTATCACCTGTCTGATCGATACTGATCACAGGTCTCTCCAGTTTAACTCTGCCTTTGAGGCGTTCCATTATTCTCTCCGATATCTGACCAGAACCGCCTTTAAACTTCCTCTCCTAAAAAAACCCACAAACAAACAGACAGAACACAAACACACACAAAAAAAAATCAACAGCATTAATCACAATGACATTGAATATGACTTCTGCTCACCATCATGAAATTCCGGACCAAACCTCCAAGTCCTAAGGGTGCATGAAGAGACACAGAGTTTCAGAAGAGCGAAAGCATAAACCTGAGCCTTAGAGGGGATTGCTGACCAAACCACTTCTGCAATGGCTTCCCTAATTAGCTGGCTTAAAGGCTCTTGAAGTCTAGAGAACATGCACATAAAATGGAGGTATTATAGCCAGCATAAACACACCACTTCATTAAAAAGAGTGTTTTAGTGTTTTTCCCATCACAGTGCTACCAACGCCCTCATGTCTGACAAAGAAGCCACCTTGCATCTGTACAGTGAAAGACTGCACCAGCCTAGAAGCAAAAGAGATATTTAACTGGGTCTGGTCTCAAGTGCAACAAGCAATGAGCTTTATCTGTCCCTGGGAAGGCACAAAGACAGTGCTGTCTGGAAAAAAGCACAGTCTGTGACACATTTCTCTGCAATGTCTTTGCAGAGGCTCAGGGGAAGCACTGACCCTCTTTTATCTACCAGCCACCAGCATTTTATCAAGCAGCTCACTTTTACATACATAAGATGCTGGTACTGTCAGGGAGGAAAGGATCTACAAGGGCTTGTGCTGAAAGAATGAAATGGCTGCCCAAGGAATTTTTATAAGACTTGTCATGGCCACGAAGTCAGAAACCCTTGGTGGTTTTGCTCAACTGAGATTGGTTGGGGTGAGGCAAGAGGGAAAGATGATTGAAACAAAGGCAACTTTTTCCATCCAGGCACAATGAAACAGAAGTTCTTTTTCCAGGTTAGCTTTCACCTTTCCACATATCTGCTTAAAGTATGAGTATCTTGATATTAATTTTATTTTTAATTCTTGCTGCAATGTCTAGTAACTGCTGATGCGGGACAGCAAACGTGACTGAGGGGCTCCTGAGGAGGAGGGCTCTTGGGCCTGGCTCTTACCTCAGGACAGCATTAGCACTACTTACACCCTCCCTGACACATGGTTGTCTATTCTTACCCCAACAGACAGATGGTGACAGAGACTGAATCTCTTCAGGTAGCTTCTCTTAATGTCTCCCTGTCCTAACACACCTAGAGGGGTATGGTGCTGTCTCCACTTCTGCAGTTGGTAGCTTAAGTCTGAAATGCTGCATGTGCTTTCTGAGCCTGTTAACTGAGTTGGGAGGGTAATAAAGGGTGTCAACACACAACATCCAAATTACTTTGTCAAACCTCTCCTCACTTTTCTGAAACTTCAACCAGAACAATGATGTGGAAACCATGAGGTTCTGCAGGCAGCCAAGCCTCTGCCATGACCAAGGCCAGGGAACGGTCTGAAGTAGCTCATAAAACGTTACCATGTTACCCACAAAGGAAGGGCTTCCAACTCTGGACACTGTAGGCTTCAACATCAAAAAAACCCCCATATTTCACTCTGAAGTACACTTGCTTTGAAACCTTGAAAACATTAAGATGTGCCAACCAGCCCATAGAAAATAAACTGGCAAAAAAGCACTACAAAAGTACTGTGCTGAAGTGAATGCAGAAACCACCCAATTGTTTAAATAGTTCAAATTTATAACAAAGCCCAGCTAGTGAAATTCTTCAGTAATCAGGGTTAGTCAAGAGGGTTGTGTCACCCCATGAGAACATGATTGTCTCTTGTCTTTTCACGTGAGTGAGCCTACCAGGGGGGGGGCGGTNTGAGCTGCTTGAGAGGGTCCAGAGAAGGGCAACGAGGATGGTGAAAGGACTGGAGGGTAGGCCCTATGAGGAGCGACTACAGGAACTGGGACTGTTCAGTCTGGAAAAGAGGAGGCTCAGAGGGGACCTCATTGCTGTTTACAACTACCTGCGGGGAGGTTGCAGCCAGATGGGTGTGGACCTCTTCTTCCAGGCTGATGACACCAGAACGAGAGGGCACGGCCTCAAGCTACGCCAGGGGAGGTTCAATCTTAACATTAGGAAGCGGTTTTTCACAGAGAGAGTAATTGCATATTGGAATGGGCTGCCCAGGGAGGTGGTGGAGTCACCATCCCTGGAGGTGTTTAAGAGAAGACTGGACGAGGAGCTTAGTGACATGGTCTAGCCGGGAGGTGTAGGGCTGGATGACGTTGTGCCCCCTCCGTCTCGGAGTGGCCTGCTAGACTGTGAGGGATCTAGGTTGGTGTTATGCTCTGCGATGTGCTCTCGGTCTCTTTACGGGTGTTAGATGGTGAGTTGGACTAGATGATCCTTGTGGGTCCCTTCCAACTCATAATATTCTGTGATTCTGTGATTCTGTGATTAATTGCAGGGCATTGATGGGTACAAGGCTCCACTTACTCCCTGTGGTTTCAAGAAAGGAGGAAGAATATGAGACATTTTGTACCTGGCCCCCATTGGTGATAGAGAAAATCCTGGATGTGCCTCCACACTGCCTTACATACCACAGGAACCAGAGAGCAGAGACTTCATGAGGCTCAGATGTAACGTTGACATTCACAAAGACAGTGGCAAAATCTTTAACAGCCCTGCAGGAGATACAGGAGCAGAAAAAGACAGAGAGAAACTGTGACTTCCTGACTGCTTTCAGGATTTTCTTTGTTATTCCCAGTAAGGGCTGCTTTCCCAAAGGCAGCAAAGTCAAGATGATTTATATCTGTTTCATTTATTAGTCTGTAGCGAGGCTGTTTAAATGGGTTTTGTATCAGCACTTCCCTTCCTCCCAAAGTATTTACCCATTCAGTTTGAAATCCCACTGATTTCACCTTAGCTATGTCTTTAAATAGTTTCCCAGCTGCTATGGCTTTCATCAGAACAAATATTTTTCTCAAAAGAGGGACATATTTTGCAATAATTTAGCAAAACTTTCCTGCATTTCTCTTCCATGGGGAGCTCATGAGGCACATCAATTCCAAGGCTGATGGGTTCTGAGGGACTGAACTAGTCCCATGGGCAAAGACATTCACCATCTCCCGTGTAACTCTGCTGCACTGATCTTTTGTGAAATCAAGAATCAGGCACAGTAAATAAGCCAGACTGAGAAACATAATTGGTCATTGCCATAAATATAAGAAAGGGTCACCTGTGTACCACAGCAAGTTCTCTGAACATCCACAGAGATACAGCAGCAGGAACTGTGGATCTGGCTGTTCACATCTCTTTCATTTGTGGATACAGATTGCTAAGGATACTGAGATGGTTTTGCAAAGAAGGTAAAAGGACTTTGATTTGGATGAACTTTCATCAAACAACATGAATTTATAATCATCTGCTAAAAGGAGAAACTTTGCAAGTTATCTGTGCTAAAATATGTTACTTATAAACTTTTATGACCTCATTTCCCTCAGTATGAAGTCCAGCCAACCTCTATTTCATTAGCCAGGATATGAATACATCCTGCATCCAAGAGCCCTCTGCCACAGCCCTGACAGCACCAAAGCACTAAATAGTTTGTAGCAAGTTCAGGCCTCAGAAATGTGAAGGATCAGTAGATGCTGATCTGTGACACATGGCAAACAAATCCTCTTTTATAATCTTGACCCAAGTCGTAGAGAAAATCCTGTGGAAAAGCTTTTCTGTTTAAGCACTATGTTTTTTAACTATGTGTAGAAAAACGTGGCTTGGCTTGAAGATCTAAACTGTGTTTTTACTGAGTTTTTGAATGCGTGTCAGCTGAGCACATCCATTAAAATCAGAGTTTTAATGGCAAGGCAGTAGAATCTGCCTTGCAGAGAAGCCTGCTACAGGAGAAATCACTATAAACCCAGTTCTGTTTATACTCCACCAGCTGCCTGACGAAGAGGAACAGTAAAAACTAGAAGACGAAGAACCAGTGCACTTGCAACAGCAAGGGGAGTTCAAAGTAACTGAGTCTGCAGGCAAAAGGCTCATAAAATTAATTGTAAAGAAAACTACAATGCCACAGAGAGAAAGAGAGAAGTCCAAATGGCTGTACCACATGTCATATGGAGCTGGAGCAAGATTTGAGCCATCAAAATAAATTTCAAATGCCAAGTTTGGTCAGAGACCTGCAGGCACAGCACCAAACCACAGACAGAATGAAAGGGAGAAAGGAGCATAATCCCACAACTAAAATACACTGAATACAAGGGAGGAGAGTGTCACAAAACAGCACAGAAGCCAGCAAAGCAAGCAGGGACATGAGGGCTCAAATGAGCACAATTCTCTTTGCCTTATAAAGAGAACTGAGTGAAAAAGAGGAAGAAAAAAGAATTTCCAGTTGTTGTCACCACAATATATTGAACAATGTCCCTTTTTTAATGCTGTGGTCCCTCATAGACACTTAAAACACACTGGCCATTTTATAGATGATACAACACCTTGAACCCTACTCCTGCCAACTGGGGCTGATGCTTGGACCAGCTACTCACAAGGACTTGTTGGATGATGCAAACATGAAGGGAAAGCCTTGGCTGCAGTGGCCATGGGGTTGTGGAGGTTAAGATCCTCAGAGGAGTTAGACAAACAGCAGAATTGCAGCACTGAGGTTTGGAAGAGCAGATTTCATGCTCCTTGAGGACTCGCTTGGCAGTTTCCCATGGGAAACTACCCTGTAGGGCAAAGAGCCCCAGGAGAGCTGGCTGGTGTTCAAGGACAACCAGAGGGAGAGGGCACTGCAACGGCCGAGCTGAGCAGTCACAGGCTTCTGGGACAGAGCACATGATGTGCCTCAGGCACAAACCCACTAGGGAGGTGCAAGGCAACAAGAAAGGTTGCCTCTGCTNTATTCAGTACTTTATCATTGCCTTGTCATAGTTAGTAGCACAGACTTGATTGATATGTTGGCCAGCAATTTCTTTTGTCCCCTGCACGTGACTGTCAATTTGGAATAAATTCACTAAATGTTTCCATTCCATGAATTGTACCAGGACCACCAAATCTGGCTTTGTCTGACCAATGACCTACTATATATATCCTTATGATGAGATTCATCTGGCCTTTAGCTGCCCAGAAGTGAGGTGTTTACTCCAATTTAGTTGTCTTGGTGTTCTCTAACAGTTGAGGAGAAAATTCTTTCTCCACTCAGAGATTCAGTTCAAGATGGATATCCAAAGGCCCCCAAGTCTCTGTATTAACTAGAAAAAAATGCCTGGATACTACTGAATAATTTTCAGACAGGTAAATTCTTAATAACAGTTCCTTGCATGTAAGTACCATGACATGCAAGGACACTACCATATAGCTGAATCTTTTCAAAAACGTATTTAGCAAAAAAATGTGTAGCATCATAAAAAAATCTGATTCTGAAAAGCCACATAAACCCGATGAGCTTTGCAGGAATATAGTTAGTTATACATGAAGGTTCTGGCAAGGTAGGGCCCTTGGTTTGTAGGCAAATAATATAGCAACTGATGAATATTTTCAAGACAGACAATGCTCCAGGAACTGCATTTTTATTTCTTAAATTTTGAGTTTTAAAAATGAAATTGCTGTGACGTCATCTTTACTCAAAGAGACCATCAGAAGGGAAGAGATAAAACACTTCTTGTCTCCCAGCTCATGGAATGGTTTTCCCCGTCACGAGAAAGTACATTCACTGAGTTCAACCTCGTTTTTTTTCAGATGTCTTAGACACCTCCAGATCTTTCTGTATCCTCTCACAGAATCATAGAATAGCTTGGGTTGGAAGGGACCTGTAAAAGTCATGTAGTCCAAGCCCCTCTCAGTGAGGAAGACCTATTATTTCTGACTGTTCCTGGACAATACACATATCTTTCCTGATGGATGTTTCTTTCCTATTTTGTTTCGCTGTTGAGGGGCTTTTTTAGTTAAGAAGCAATAAAAAACTTGCCAGAAACCAAAGCAAACCAAACCAAACCTGATTTATTCCTGGTGAGTTGAGCATTGTAGAAAACATGCAATTTCCATAGCCTACCTCTTTTCCCATCTTGTCCATCGTTCTCCAGAAGTTATTGTAGTCCAGATAAACAAAGGGATTCCATGTTGAAGGGCAAATACCTTCAACATTGCTTAACTTTCCCTAAAAGACACATGAAAACATAAGCAATCGAAACAGAACGATGCATATCTTCATTACTCCAAGTCATCACATGGTTGACCTTTTGCCCCAAAAACCTGGTTGGATTTTTTCTCTTTTCTTTTTTTTCTTCCCCCTGCACATGCATGCAAGTAATGGAATGCATGTAGCTAAGTATGAGAAGAAAAAACAGCTGGTCTTACATTAAAAAGGACAATAACTCTTTTTTCCCGCCCCCCCAGAAGGGACGGGGAGGAGGACATTAGTTTTGAGTGGGTCGTTAAATTCTGGGATACGGAGATTCAAGCAATGGCCAAAGAAGTAACATTCCTTGACCCTCAGCATTCTTCATTATTACATTTGCATGAATCTGCTATTTGCCTGCCTGCTGAAATGTGCGTCCTAAAATTTGCATGGGTCTAAAATTATGTACACTGTAAGCTACCAAAACACCTTTATGGTACACTTCAACTACAAAAACAAACGTATTTCTCTATCATGCCATGTCCCTTGGGAGAAACCTAGCTTAAAATAAAATTGCCAGAAAGTAAGTTTTTGGCTGCAGGGAAAAAAAAATCATACACTTGAAAAAATGGTGTCAGTACTCACAATGTGTATGACACACAGCTGCAACAGTGACTGAAACTGTTATAATCTGAAATGGACTTTTTCAGAATATCCTGTGATATAATGATAAGTGAAACAATCTAACAGCAGCTGGCTCTTCGTGATAACTTTAATCTGAAAGAGGACTGGGTGAGCAGGCAACATTTTCTCTTATTAAATTGCTTTGAGCCTTCCCCCATGTAATTCTGATATTCTTCAGAACATTTCTCTGCCAAGATCATGGCAAAGAGAAAAGGTGCAGGATGAAAGTCAAGAAACCTGTCAGAGCCACTCTGCTGTTCCTCCTCACCATCCTCAGTGAGGGCAACAGGAAAGTCACTCTCTTGTTCGGTCTGGACACAATGATCTCTACTCTGGACCAAGCAAAGCACCAGGCTGTGATCTCAGCACTCAGTTCAATTCTAGAAGTTTTTTTTTTCAGATTTCCAGCAAACACTAAGTTTTCAAGTCACCAGGATGAATCTGGAGCAGGCTGGTTACCTCTGGACTTCTGGGTATGCAATCTTAATTTTATCTATTATCTAGGGGTTTTTTTCTCTCTTTTGCGACCATTTCATTCTGCTTTAGAGATTTCCACTGGAGGAAGGTGGAGTGGGGGTGCCACTCCAGCCTTCTGGAGTTGTACATGTGCATGCAAAAAACACTGCTGCCAAAGCAAGGGCAGGGAAAATGCTCCTGTGAACTACCAGCAGGGGAATCCACCACATGACACTGACCCCTCCTTTTTCTTGAGGACGATTTCTCCCTGCCAGTTTGGACCACCATGTGTTCAGCCACAGAAAAGAGGACAAAAATCATACACAATTGTCACACCACAGGGGTTTTGGTAAGTGACTCTGCTTGTACAGAGTGATGTAACTTGCAAAGGCCCCTCTTTTCCTTAGCTTACTTAACTTAGAACAAGAAGGACTTCTTTCAAAAGGAAGTAAAACACTTACTTCTTCTAAAGCTTCTCTCCTCACCCTCCTTTCAGCCAAACTGCAGGAATAACTGCCTTATACTGCAGGAAAGAACAGTCCAAGAAAAGCCTCTCTTGGAAACTCAATGATGAGATTGAGTTTCATCAAAACAGTTTTTCCAACCCCCAGCATAAGCTCTGCTGCAGAGTTCAACAGCTCCAGGCTGAGAAACTTCCAAACTGTCCTGGTTGCTGCAGATGTGACAAATGGGGAGAGAACTTGCACACTGCTTGCCTACCTGGGATTTTTCTCCAACTTTTTCACCTCTTCTAGCTGTAGACCACTACAACCACAAACTGCTGAGGGCTCACCAAGGAATCTTACCATCCTGGCCACATGGGATATTCAGGATGTGCCATTTGAAAAGAGAACAATCCTTTTGTTGCTGATCTGAAAATAATATTATCTCCACATTCCTGGTCAATGGCATAGTTCAGGGAGATCAATGGGCAAACATACTTTATCCCCTGAGAGCTACGGAATGCCAACACGTAACTAACAGTCTCAAGCTGCATTGCTTGTTGCTCTTTTCTGCATGCAAAGAAACCATAACTTTAATAAGACTGGAGACCAATGGCAGGAAAAGCTGGAAAAACACAGCAGTGCTAACAGATCTGAAAGAGGCTAAGGCTGAACTCAGAGCCTGAAATAGGTCACAGACACACTAACCCCTTGTGAGGCGGGGCTTTACCTCTCAGACGTGAAAGCTGATCAGAGGAAAGCCCAATTCTAACAAATCCCAGGGAAGAAATTCCTATTGCCCATCAGAGACTGCAAGTCAAACACCCTTAGACACACCAGTTTCTTAACTATCTCTCTTGCACAAGTATTTCCACAGCAGGGAACAAAATCTAGCCCAAGTGACCTGGGGCTGGTTAAGTTATTAATTTGTCTTTAATATTGTCGCCCTATTAGGCTGAGGAGCTCTGGATGCATGTATCTCAGAGGAGCTCACTCCAAACAGGCAAAAAGTCTTGCAATATTCCGTTTTTAAACAAGTTTATAGTGTTCTGGATGTTTTATTTTGAGAACTACTGTTTTCTTAACTGAAAGGCAAATAACCCACTGGCTTTGTTCCCATGCTAACACATGACTGCTTGACTGACCCACAGAGTTTATCTAACTTCTTTTTTTTTTTTCGTTTCCTGGTGCGTCAAATGCTTTCCTGCAGAGCTCAGATTTGAGTCCTGCTGCCTGCTTGGATTAGTTACCTCACACCAATCCAAAGGAAATAAGATCCTCAAGCACTTCAGTGGTTAGAAAGAAGGCAGCAGAGACAGCTGAGTTCTTCAAGGTCTGTCTTTCACCTGTCCAGGGCTACACAGGAGTTTATAGCTGTAACTACAGGAATTAATCCCAAATCACCCCATCTGTGACATCCCCCCCAAATTTCAATTTGTGCCAGAGGAGCTGACAATTTTTCCAGCCTTGAGAAGGCAAGTCTGGCTCCTGCCTGCTGTGCCCAGTACACCTCAGGAAGCAGAGGAGGAGCATCCCTTGTGGCCCAGAGCAGGGGTTGCTATCCCTCAGGTGAGCACTGATCACCTTCCCTGATCACTATGTCCAGCAGGTCTAGTCCTGAGAGCACTGCAGTGCTTGGGGCTGTCTGTGATTCCTGTGTCTGCACTGCAGGTTTATGGTAATCTGCACAGATTTAGTCACAGACCTACCTGCTGCACTCTAAACTCAAAGCAAGGTGAAAGAAAGAAAAAACTAGACGGCCAGTGTGAAGCATTGTATAGAAATGCTCGTCTTTTGTCATGGGTTACCTTGCTCTAGAAATCCTAAATTCCTATTTATTGACATTATAGATACCGGAGGTGGGTGCTGCTGCCAGATTATTAAAGGACTGCAGTTATATGAGAAGCTTAATACCACATCAAGGCCCTAATGCCTTTACTTTCTAGGGTCTTCTGCTAACAAGAAGATGCAAACAGCACAGCATAACCTTCAAGGACCTTTGTAAAAATAAAAAGCTCTCTGCCTCTTCAGGGAAAGGAAAGCTCCAGCACATCTGCCTTTTCTCAGTCTGGAAGCACTCTTGCTGAATTATGGGACAGCAGCCACAAAGAAATTCTGCTGGAAAGAAAGTACGGGGCTCATAACAAACACTGCAGTTTGAAGTTACAATTTACAATGACAGGACACAAAAAAATTCCTGACTGACACCAAAGGAGTCCATGTTACCAGGATAAGAATGAACAAATGAAAAAAAAAAAAAAAGATAAAAATAGATATGTATTTAGATTTTCAAATAAACTGTAACCACAAAGGAAATCTGCACAAATGAAGCAACTGGTTTTTGCAGCCTGCAGTACATGGAGTTTTTCCATACACATATGGGAAAAATTCCTCTCAGAGAAAAGAAGCTCATTAAATCCCTCTGGGGATTTCCACTTTCCCTTGGCTGCTTCCGTTGCTAGGATAAACCATATCCCCACTTTCC
This sequence comes from Pitta sordida, assembly GCA_013390025.1. Classification (NCBI taxonomy): domain Eukaryota; kingdom Metazoa; phylum Chordata; class Aves; order Passeriformes; family Pittidae; genus Pitta; species Pitta sordida. The sequence goes on from WEKX01012912.1 coordinate 31,911, forward strand.
CCTAACTCAATCCAAGCACTATCCTGGAAATCTTCAGAAACAGCCAGCCTGAACCGATTGTTATGGTAAACAAAAGATCAAAAATCTCTTAATCTGAGGATGGTGGACATTGCATACAATAGAATGACGGTCATAACAAAATCTAAAGCCATGCTTAGTCATTGCTCAAAACACTTTCTCTTGCTCCTGATGAAATCATAAAACATTACAGACTTCGAAGAGAGCCCTTGGGAAGAGACCTTCCTGTCTGATCCTGGCTACATGCTCCTGCACAGCCACCAGCTGACTGAAATAACAGATGAGACACAGGGAGAACAGTTTGAAAGGTCGGACTAAAAACTGAAAGGCAGCAGCAGGCCTGCAGTTGATGGAGTCTCAGCCCTAGAAGCTGAACACATCCACCTTTAAGGTTAATATTTCATTTCTGGTAGATGTGATCCTTTAATTTCAAATCATCTCTTTGCTGACATTTTCTGTCATCTAGGAAATACCACAGGGGCTCGGGATCTGGAGCACCTTTAATGAATATGAGGGGTACATGTATAGCTAGGAGAGCACAAATCCCTACCTGGTCAACTCAGGATCCATCATGACAACAGTGTGCAGCAGGTCGGTAAATTGTACAAGCTCTTAGAGCCCTGAGGACACAGAAACCCAGCCCAAGAGCCAGGACTGCACAGACGGTGGTCAATGGGCTTCTTATAGCAGTGGGATTTAAGAAAGGGTTCAACAACACATCCCTAAATCAAAGGGCATTGTGACTACACAATGTCCCAAGGAAAGCATAAGGAGAAGAACCTGTGGGAAACCTTAAGAAAATAAAAGAAAAACCCTATGACTCATGAGAAGAATGGGAGAATTGAGACCCACTGGAGGAAAAGTATCATTATTATTTGTCCAGTGCTTAAGTCTGCCCAGACTAGGAGACCTTAAAGTCCATTTGCTGTCTCCCTGGTCCAACAATTACCACTCCCTTGGGACCTTGATTAGTTCAGCAGGATCAAAATACCAAATCCAGAACTGATCCATAGCCTGTGATCCAGCTGAATAGCTCATAATGCTGCCTCTTGCCTAGAAACACGCTTTCACTTCAAAGAAAACTTACAAAATTACATGGTCATTAGCAAGGATGTGCATAATGCAGTGTGGGACAATAAAAAGCTGTAGCTTCAGTGTTAAAATGGATTAAGGGCTCAAATTCATGTAACCCATTAGAGACTTCTATTTAACCTAAAGAAGATAAGTGCCTTTTAGGATGCTGAGATCCATGGCTGAGCTTAAATTAAATAGAGTGGGACAAACATTCAGCTGGTACACATCAGCCCAGCCTTCTTGCTGTAGAATTATACAGATTTTACATGAGGAGTGAAAAATAACTTTTTTTGTATCATGCAATTCTTCAATATGTGACTATTTTATGAGAGTGGCATCAATCTCCACAATAAGGAATGCTTGCAGAACTAGATGATAAAATTTCACAGCATGAACACCTTGCTCTAATTCTTGGAAGAAAGTGTGGGAAGGTAATGGAAATGTAACTAATTAAGGACCCATCACATAGCAGTGCTTCTATCAAGTATGTCAACTCTGACTCAAACTGGCTTCAAGTCTTGTTCTGCCAGAGTCTGTTAAGTACCAAAACTAAAGGATATTAAAAAAAAACCAAAACAAAAAACTGAAAGTAGTGGTCTTTGCACTTGAAAATATTTTGTCGGTTATGGAGACAGACAGTTATACCTCATACCTATGAATCTTAGCCCTTTATTTGTCTCCCTCCCTACTTCTCTCACTGCACTGGTTTTGGCAGTAGGTCCTGACAAGGACCTGAGCAAAAATTCAGTGTGTGAAAAATCGAAGGGCTGGAAATCTGCTCCGAAAACAAGTTTCATTCCAGTTTGCCTTAGCCACACCAGTACCTACTCAAGATCTGGACTCATATCTCGAAAGCTTATGGTGAGCATTGGGAGGAGTTTGTTTCTGACTATTGGCTAGAAAGGGAATCTCAAGGAGCCTCAAATTAGATGTCCAGCTTCACTTCCAGACATTCATTTGTAAGATGCATCCAACACTACTGACTGAGAGAGAGCTCATGTGAATCCAGTTATGTGGGGCAAATACTATATCACATCACTCCCAGACTAATCTCATAATACTTTTGTCTCCTATCATCATTCAATGCTATCTAAAATATTTTTTTTAAATTTAAATTTGGCTTATATGTATTCCAGAATTTGTATTTTCTGAATTTCAGGCAAAGCTGCTTTAGAGGATATGTTCAAAGATAATGTGCCAAATATATTCCAAATATTTAACTCCTGTCAGTAATTTCCAAAGCTCAGTGGCACCTCTGGGTATCTCAACATGGAAGATGAAATACTTACCCCCTTGTAATGGGACATATGGCCCTCGACATTCACTTTGTAGGTCTCAACACCCAGCTCTTTTGCCAGTCGCAGAATCCTGTTTTGCGTAGGTCCCACATATGCTCCACCAACATCTACGTAATTAACGTGTTCGTTCTGTCAAAGCAATACAGGAAATAGAAGTTGCTCAGGAAGGTCCTCAGTACAAACATCGAGAAGAAGAAAGAATTATTCCATCCTGAATGTGTATGGAATGTATGTGCAAGACATTCAGGAAAATTTCTTCATGGAAAGGGTTGTCGAGCACTGGAATGGTGGTGGTGGAGGCACCATCCCTGGAAGTGTTCAAGAAATGACGCACATGGCACTCAGTGCTATGGTTCAGTTGACAAGGTTGGACCCGAAGATATTAGAGGTCTTTGCCAACCTAAAGGATTTTGTGATTCTGTATATTGACTTAAAAGCAGGCAGTATTGAGCTCTGCAATGACAGAAACACAGAGTTCACAGTGTCTTCACTCTGTCATGCACACGGACACAATTGGGTTTAACTCTTTTTAAAATTTCACTATAGTTTTCAATATTGGCTTACTAGTCTCACTAAAGGGATGAGAATATGAAAATACATCCAACCAAATCAATACGTACTTCAGTAAAATCTAACCACAATTTTTCAGAATTCATGTTCCTTTTCTTATTATTGCAAACCATTTTTAAAGTTGAAAACCTCTCCAGCACCAAGGTTTGTTTTCTCTCTCTAGACACCTGCTTAGACTTAATGCTGCAGGTGCTGAGCACTGCACAGCAGTTTTCAAAGAGTTTAATCTCCTTTCCAGCACTGCACACCTTGGCTCCAGTCTGGTCCCACCTGGCCTGCAGCCCCCAGACGTGCCTGACATGAAAGGTGCTCAATGCACCCCTCAGATCAGCATTGCACTCACTTGGGAAGCTGGAAGAAAGAAAGTTTCAGGGATGCAATACTATTACAGACAACTGATTGCCAAGACAGTTACTCTTTCTAACACTGTTTATAGTGAGTATTTTAAGCTAGGCATTCTCAGTGTCACAGAAGGATGGTGTTTATGCTTCATGATTCACACACAATGATTTCTGCTGGAACACTACTGTTTATCTCTGGCTCCCCAGCAATGGCATCTGGCATAACTTAAACCTCTCTCACTTCCAGAGTGGGAAGCAGAGGTAATGTTTGCCTTGCATTACCCTGTGCCACAGGTAAGTTTTCATTTCTTTCATTTTCTTTTTCACAGAATCACNTTCAAGTACACAAGTATTCATATTTTTAATGGCAATCAAGATGCAGTCTGTTTTCAGAAGCAGGAATGCCATTTCAGATAATTTTAAGATGTCTTAAAACACATGTCTGAGCTGTAATGATGTCTGGTCCTGCTCAGGCTCCTTCTTACAGGGCTCTAAGTTATCATGCGTGTTACAGTATGCAAACTGTAATGGGAATGAGAGGAGAAATGCTCTGACACTCAAGGTCTCAGATGACAGATTTTTTGTGTAATGTGAAAGGCAGAGCAGATCCTGCCTTGGACAAAGAGTATGGACTATGTGAGTGGAACCCAATTACCTTAATATAGATGTTTAACACCATTTTAGAAAGCCCAAGGTATGGACTTCTGTGCAAATCTGACAACCATGGAAGACCTGCAGCTGGAGGTCAGCCAGGGTATCTTAGGGCAGCTAAAATGGCACTGCACACTTTTGAATAGGCACCCAAATCCCATTTGATGACTCTGAGAGTGGCTTCCAGAGCAATTTTAAAGGACCTCCTATTAAAAGAAGCCCGCTGGCACATACTGCAATGCAACCTGTACAAACTGAGCTTTTACATACCAAAAGTGATGGTACCACTGATTGCCATCCTCTGGATCAAGCTCTTCAGCCAGTTGTCAGGCCACCTCACTGTCTGCTCTACCAACTTCATCAGAGTGTCTATGAGGATCTCATAGGACACAGTGTTGAAGAAGTTTAGGTAGACAATATTCACTATTCTCCCCTCATCTACCAAGCAAGTCATTGTATCTTAGAGGGCTGTCAGGTTCACCAAGCATGAATTCCTCTCGATGAACTCATGCTGACTGATGACTTTTGGATTAGTTGCTCCGTCACCTTCTGAAGGATTGAGCTGAGGATGTAGTTCCCTGGGTTAAAGTAATTGAACTTCTTGAAGACAGGAGTGATGTTTGCCACATTTTAGACCAGCACAAGTGGGAGCCCAGCACCCTGAGAAGCACTTACCCTGACAGTGAATGTCCTTCCTCCAACTCTGTTCCGGGCCTCAAGAACCACCACGCTGACCCCAGACTCAGACAGCAACTTGGCAGCTGACAAACCTACCAAAATAAAAAGAGAAAGTACTTTAAACCAAGTGGCAGCAATAACCTACATTAATGGTCAAAAGCAGAACCAAATCTTCAAGGTCAGAGATTTCATTAGGCCATTCTCAAAAATTCCTTAGAGATGTTTGCAACTTTTCATGGTGTGTCACCAGAGGAATCATGCGGCTGCTGCTTAGTTGTTACAACCATCCCCACAGGCAGCATCCACAGACCGCAGCTTCTCCCTTTGGGTTAGCATTTGGGCATTTTAAAAACAGCAAAATCTCAATTATTATGGGACACACATCTTACTCTTCATTCGTGCAGTGCACAGAAGGGCAGCACCCAGCTCGTGGGATCTACTGTGCTAAAGTGGCAGAAATAATGTTGCAGCAACGCAGACTTCTAACTCCTTCTCTCACACATCAGCTCTACTCCCCTGCTATCTATCCATTGTCCTCATTCACATGCAGAAGGGAAGTCTGGTTCACTGTCAGGATTCATTTTCAGCAATGGAGTTTGACCACAGCAATCAAACAGGTTGTATGTAGATACTTCATAAAAGAAATTATGGTCTCAGCAAAACATCATCTAATTATGGGACTTTGTGATGGACCCACTAGAGACAACTGAAAATTCAATAGGACAGGAGACCTCTTTGCTTTTGACAAATGGAAGCTGAAATTGGAAAAAGCAATCATGAGTTGGTGAAATCAGATTATCCCATTGCCCTGCAGGCCAGTTTGGCACTGAAGCATTGTTTCTTTGGAGTTGTTTCCCCTCCTTAAGTACACAAAAGCCAGCCTTATTGATCAGAACTTCCAAGATACCCTGCAGGAAGGAATAACAATATTATATTCATGTTTATTACACTAACTCAAAATGTGATTAAAATCAACTGTTTGTGAGCCTACAAAGAATGTATGTCTGAAAGGACCAGAGGAGAGCAATTGTTCTGGGCAGCACTAAGTGCACTCATTTCATCTTAAGAAACACAGAATAGACCATAAACTTCTGTGCATATAATCTTTTAATGGGGAAGTGGAACGCTGGAAACCAGAACTGAGGAAGTTCAAACGTCTTACATTGGCAAAAATTATATATAGAACTTTCAATCCATCTAAAAACCCCTTTACATCAGTGTACTTAATTCTTCCATCTGTTTGATATTTTATTTTTTTTTAAATGCAAGTCATTTGTCAGTGGAGTGGATACCTTACAAATTGATCTCATTTATTTCAGTAGTTTTTGATATTTTTTCCCTCCAGGGAAAGTCTAGAAACATATTACAATTATTTTAAAATTAATTCTTTAATCCTTTTGGTGATGGTGTTCATGTCTTCCTCAACATAAACACAGAAGCCACAAGTCTATAATATTTGAAAAAAAAGGCAGCATTTTCTTGCAAATATTTATATTTTTTATATGAGGAAAAACAATTTTTCAAAATATACAGCAGGTTTTGTCACAAAATAGTCGGTTTCCTACAAGCATAAAATAAAAGACTGAATTCTCTATTCTGCGTAAATACCACTGGACACCCAGGCATGAGGGGGTAATTCTTTTGTAAGAAAGTTTACTGTAGACATACTTGTCTTGAAAAAATGCATGGTGCATTCATGTGTAATCCTACAGAACACAAAGAAATAAAAAAATCTTGCTTAGGTATGAAAAAAAATTGTACACAAATCCTCAGTGCCTAAGACCATCGTTTCATGTTAATTCAACAGCTACATTCCTGCCACAGTTGTTTAGGAAGAATAATGGTTGCAATGGACTGAGTTGGAAGTTAAGCTTACTACTGGATTACAGCTTAATTATGTGACACATCCAAATAAAGAAGGGCTGCTAAAGGATGAAGAGCATGTTGTAATGTGACCAAGGTTCTCTAACCTGTTGCCTAGCAAACTGTACTCTTGCACTCCAGAGTTACAGGTTGTAGTTTCATTACTCTTAACCCAAGTGTCACCTTAGACTCTTGTCCAAAGTGAAAAAAGGTTTCAGAGTTCCACAGACTGGGAAAGAGAAAGAAATACACTGGGACAGAGATGGCTTACTGGGAACTGGGAGAGGGTGCAACAGAAATAAAAATAATATAAAATACATTCATTACAGACTGTTGCTACACATTTATTTGTATAAAGTATGGGAGCTGTTTTCTTCAGAGAAGAGCTAGGAGGACTAGAAACAACATCCAGACACAGGACATCTCTCTGTAGCTGTCTGTTGGAACTACCTCTTCACCTCCATTCTGGTGCAAAGTGCACCAGCTACAGGTACTTCCACAGGTGTGTCTGAAGCATCTCACAGGTCATGAAGCCTATGTACTTTTGATATGATGATGAGTGATATGATCTAGATGTAGAGGATAGGTTAGTTGGATTATAGGCTGGACTAGATGATCTTGAAGGTCCTTTCCAGCCTTATCTATACTGTGATACTGTGATATACAATTAACCATTACGTAGATTGCATATTTTCCCTTCATCTTCTCCCTAACTAGAATTTACAAGACTTTTATTGCTATTCCAGTGTCCTAGACAGGACTGGGCATCAGATAGTGACCATTCGATCAATGGGGTGAGAATGAGAGAGGAAGGAATGAGACCTTCTTCTTTCCAGCTCCTTGCCCCATCTCTTGCTGCTCAGCTCCCCTCAGGCTGACTGGAGCTTCTCACTTCCTCTCCTACAACTCCACCACTTCCCCAGAGAACACTGTACACCGGCACTGGTCAGACCACATCTTGAGCACTGCCGAGTTTTGGGCTCCTCAGTTTAAGAAGGATGTTGAACTGCTTGAGAGGGTCCAGAGAAGGGCGACAAGGATGGTGAAAGGACTGGAGAACAAGCCCTATGGGGAGCGACTACGGGAGCTGGGACTGTTCAGCCTTGAGAAGAGGAGGCTCAGAGGTGACCTCATTGCTGGTTACAACTACCTGCGGGGAGGTTGCTGCCAGGTGGGTGTGAATCTCTTCTCTCAGGCTGCCAGCACCAGAACAAGAGGACATGGCCTTAAGCTGTATCAGGGGAGGTTTAGACTGGATGTTAGGAAGAGCTTTTTCACAGAGAGAGTGATCCCTCAGTGGAATGGTCTGCTCAGGGAGGTGGTGGAGTCACCATCCCTGGAGGTGTTTAAGAAAAGACTCGATGAGGAACTCAGTGGCATGGTCTAGATAATGGGAGGCTTGGATGGATGGAGCGTAGTGCCCATGGCCCCGGGTTTGGGGGTGTGATCCCTGGACTAGATGATCCTTGTGGGTCCCTTCCAACTCGGAATAACCTGTGAATCTTCAGGAGCTGCCAAGTGAGAGGGCAGAAGTCATGGACGTCCCACCCCTGAACATGTTCAAGGCCAGGTTGGGTGGGGCTCTGAGCAACCTGGTCTAGTGGAAGGTGTTGAGATAGATCTGAATGGCCTTTAAGGTCCCTTCCAAGCCAAGCCATTCCATGAGAGCACACCATACTGACCCAAACTAAGCATCAGGGCTGAGACCCCTCAGGTCGCAAGCAAGACTCATGTGAGGCTGTTACGTAAAACACACTGGTGTATGTTGGTTTGATTGCAGCACAGACTTGCCAGTCACAGCCAAGGCTGCGTCTGTGCCCAGGGACATCTCCACCTCCTCCAAATGTAGCCTTGAGATAAAGCTGCAAATCACTCCTGAATCACTGGCTGTGCTCCTTCCAGACATCACTCTAATTCTATGAATCAGAAATACACTACTTGCCTCAGCAAGATGGAAGGAGCCTGCCAAAACCGTGCCCCATTTGCAGTATCTGGCTGTAGAAATTCACTTATTGTTAAATGAGAATAAACAAGGCAAGACATCTTCCACAAGGGTTTCTATGGCAATCTCACCAGCAGCTCCCCCCGTCTGAAGTTGTCATGCAGGAAAGCTCTGTTCCTATTGATTTTGCAGCACTATTAAGGGATTCAGAATTACCGCTGCTATAGATCATACAGGTACTGCTTTCATTCCAGAAAATTGCCATAATCCTACCAAGCAAAGCATTTTCAAATGCATCAAAACACTGGATATAGAGTTTAAAAAAACCCAACCAACCAACCAACCAAACAGACCCCTCCACCCAAACCCAAAAAACCTAAGATGAACTGATGCCGAATCCTCAGACTACAAAACAGAGATGCTGAACAACACTGAATTTTCTCTGTAACCTGATGAAAAAGGGGAAAAAAAAGCCCATCACCTCATGGACAGTAAGGTTTAATTCTGTAAGGTAGTGCACAATACTGGGACTTTAGAGACCCAAGCTTGACTCCCAACAGAGTCCTGTAATGTGGGAAATAGCTCCCTATTTCGTAAGGAAGCATTTATTAGGGTAGATTTATGAGAGGAATTCCAAAGTGCCTCAAAACTGAACTGATACTGTGCATATTAAGAGGCAAGAGTTCTGTAGCACAGCGTGACTTTTTAAAAGTAACTTTATTGTAAACGTGCTAGTACAGTCATACCTCGAAATTTGTGGATTACGGGTCTCCTCGGGGCCCCGTGAATTGCCCAATCTGTGAATACAATTTGTGGGGAAAAAACCCCACAAATACATGGATTTGGAAGCACGAATACCTGAAGTATGACTGTAATTTACACTAAGAGTACAGCAGCTGTACTTTTCAAAATCTAGGCTCTGTAAACCCACAACATCAAACAGATTCACTGACACAACACGACCACAAGCAAAAATTATCATCATCTTTCCCTCGTAAGAGACAACACTTCTTGTGTGGCGTATGCTGAATGACTCCAAAGCACTCAAGGGAGTGAAGGCGAGCGATACAGTCTGACACCATTAAATTTTAACCTTTCCAACATAGGCCACTCTGTCTGTGCCATATAGAGTACAGTAAAACAAAGGCAGAGAAAATCACCTGTTACTGTTCAAAAGTAAACTGCTGATTTTCTAGATGCACTATTTGCCTGTTTGCTAGCTTCTTCAACAATGTGCATTTGCCTTTTAAGGATTCACTGTCAGGCTGGAAGTGCACCAAAACCTCCCTACTAAAGCATTCCTTCATAAAATCCTTGTTAATCCACCCCACTGTACCCGGCATGGGATAATTACATTGTGTAATGATGTGTTACATTGTGTGACAACTAACTCATTACTGTAGCATTCTAGGAGGTCTTAACTATGTACCATAGGGAAAAATATTTCTGGAAAATCCCTGTATTTTTACTGATCTTAAGCAGGGAAATAATTTAAAACTTTTTTGGTCATTACTCTAGCAAACATTGGTAAAGCAAGAGAATTGGCAATATATCCTTATTCCAATGTAAGAGAATGCTAATACTGTGATTATTTTTACTGTTTCACTGATGGAAAACCTAATTTTTTATAAACACAACCGAGTAATTAAAACTGGTAATGGCCACCTTGGAATCAGCTCTCACTTTTCAGCTAGAAATCTCTTTGTCAAGTAATCATGAATGTGTCACAAGAAGCAAAATATTTCTGCCATAACAGTAGGGTAAAATATCCCTTCCTTTTTCTTCTCCTTCCCCATCTTCGATTTTCCTTTCATTTGAATTTTTGGGCATATCATAGTATTTAAATAAATTAAAAGAGTTAAAATGCGCTCAGTTACATCAGAATGACTAGAGTAGTCACCAACGGGCAACAACATATTGGAGACTGAAAGAATTTTGCCTTGCCCAGACTAAGGATTTGAGGATTTTAAATTGCCACTGAAAATATAAAACTCCCCACCCCAACCCAACAATGCTATTTATTCAGTTACAGCCCCTTAAATCCACACAAAACATCAAGAAGACACAGTGCAGATCACAAGTCTATACCTATTTCTTCTTCGATGATGCCTAATAACATGACTAATTTTCTATTTGTCAAAAACTTCATTTTATCTTTCAATACTTGCTTTTACATTCCTTTTTATAGAATACCTGATATTAGGGTGAGATTGCTCTGATGTATTTTGTCATTTTCAAGCATGTAAATGTTTTTGATTTATTTTTCAGCAATTCTTTCTTTCCCTTTTAGGGGGAAAAAATTCCAGTAGATTCAGGAAATATCTTAACCAAAAGAGAATAAATATTTTCTATTACAGAGCACATTGTCCAAATGAGACTAAGCCACTTATTGGGTTCAATGGCACTACTGTCTAAATGCTTTCTACAGACACAAGCCTTGTTCTGAAGTGCACAAAGACAGTTTCTCATGGAGAAATTTAACAGAAACATAGTGGGAAGGAAGAGGGATGCATGCCAGGGATGAATCCACTCCTCTGCACATACCCACTGTGATTCTCATGTCCGAAGCCCATTGCAGTAAACTTCTCTTTCCCAAAGTAATGCCCTCCTCCCCACCAAAAGGCAGAAAACCATTAATGAATATAAGCTCAGGGTTAGAAATGCATCCTCCTCCTCCTCACAAATTAAAATGAGTGGCACCAGTTGAGATGATAATGGTTTGATCCCACCTACTTAAAGAAATAAACCTATGGCAATTAGGAATATTTTCTACATATTGACAAATTTTATAGTCAATATGCAAAATAAATTCCTGTTAGGTAAATGGTGATCTTCGACTAAATAAGTATGTGAAAAAAATGTTCCTGCTAAATTACGATCAATGTCATTGCCACAAATACCAAGCACACCAGCACTGATCCTTCCAGGAAAGACATAATGACAGTCCCATGCCTGTTTCTGTTATGCTGCGATATTTTGGGATCTGTCCTAAATAACTTGGTTGTTTTGGGGGTTTTTTGCTCATTGGGATACCACTCACAAGACCTACCTACCTTTCCCCTTTACCTAATCCTGAGGCATGGTCCAAAACCTGCTTCTCAAGGACAAGCCAGAGGTTAACAGCACTCACTTAGGAGCTCTGAGTTTTCTAACCCATGAATCACACTGGTGTACATTTTCTTTTTGCCAAAATTAAACCTGACTCATTCTTCCTGCGGGAGCAGAAACAGCTGTCACTACTCAGGTTATATCCTGGGTTAGGCAATGTTTATAAATCATGCATTTACCAGAGAAATCCACATGGAGACTATGATGAAAATGAGAACTTGAATGTTATATGTATATGAAAACAGTACATAATAAATATATATGAACTATATAATGAACACACCACAGGTTTTTGGCCAAAACTAAATCCACAGCACTGAGCATTACACAAAGGTAACCAAACCCCCATAGGATTTTTGCATCTTTAGTAGCAAAACATTAGAACACATTATGAAGAAGCAGGCAAATGGAAACTTGCTCTGCTTATTTGCAAGTATTGTATAAAACATCCATTACACTTTGCACAGGGTTCTGATGGTTTTGTTCCTGCTGTAAATTTTTGTCATAGTGACAGTCAACTTGCTAGGAGTACATTGGGAATTGAAAGCTCTATAAAACATTATTTCTTTCCACATTCCCAAAAATGGTCTCTAGGGATTTTGGGTACTAAATGACAACTTACTGATTATCAGCTTTCCAGCTGGATCCAGAAATAAAGTAGGAAGGAACTGGGTAGACGGAACCCAGCACAGGGCAAATGGAAAGAAATAAAGAGAGGATACATCTCAGGAACGAGCTACTGCATTGCTACAGATCAAACCCCTGGTAAATTCATAACTAGCAGTAGAAAAAAAAACCTACTGAAAACTACTCCAGATTTACCCAGGTGGGACTGATTCTATCTAACACCAGCATCTGTGTGTTTGACAGTTTATCCGACACCACCACCCACCAGCAGCTTGGCATGCTGTCAAAACAAACAGAGCAGTATACAACATAAGTTGTGCTGCCATGATAGCAGGCAAGAAAAATCTGTGTTTCCTCATTATTCAGTCTTTCACTCAGAGTCCACAGCCAATGCGTAGGTAGCTCAAGTGGTAAAGTTGTCCATCACACACTGTGGAGCTGGAGATGCCAACACAGTGCTTGTCCATGGAGAGATGGAAAAAAGAAAAAGTCTTAATAATATATCATATGTTTAACTTCAATATAAAGACTAATCACTATTATTTTTGCATCCCAGCTTTTCCTACAACGTGTGGCCCTTAAACTCCTCCATAAGCGCAACAGAAAACAGTGCTGCACATGGCTGGCAAATCCAAGTATTCATTTTTCAGAAACATGCAAACTCCTTGTTTCTAGATAAGAACAAATGTCTCTTTATGTGAAAATAATAACTACCCATGTCATAGAATTGCAGTCTTAAGGGTAAGTTTCAATTACGCCTGTTTTTCCCTTGTGTTTTTTACTTGTAACATAATGTGCTGAAATATCTTCCAAAAGATATTAGCATACAAGTTTTCTTGGACTTGGCTGCTTCTGGACCCACTTCTCCATATCTGATGCCTCTCTGGTTTGCATTATGCAGACAAACATGATTAATTCTCCATGACATCTTTTGATAAACTTGGCTTCCATGCAAGGTGAAGCTGGAACATGAATACACCCCAAACTTCACGCAGAAAAATGTTATGCTTACACTCCATTTTTTTTTTCAATTTGAACAAATTTGGAGCTCTTTCAGCTTGAATTTTCAGGGTGTGGTTTTCAGCCTGATTCTTTTCTGCTGGAAAATCTTGGTCAATTCTGGTTATTCCTGAATATCTAGAGGAAATTATTCTTTCACTCAGAAAGCTCATGGCTTTCTTTCTTTTATAAATTCCTGTTTTGGAAGTTGTAGCAGCAGCTTGAAACTTGGCAAGGAGGTAGACTTTGAGTCAACAGCACATTTTGTTATCCATGTGAAAGTATGCCCTGATAAAGTCAGTTAGAAAGTTATGAGAAATTACAGGTCACATGCAGGCAGCAGCCATTTCCCAGATCTGACAAGCTGAAATATCTGAGGTTTCTGTTACAACTTTCTCAGTATTTGATTCTTTCCAGTTGTTAGTGAGCAGTTCCCAAGCAGTGACTGAGCATCCAGGACCTCCTTACAGCCCGTCTTGTATCTGAGAGTACCTCAGCTGTATCCAAGAGCTGCAGAGCCAAAATCTGAATCTCCCTGTAATCGTGGCCTCATCTTGTGGAGAGGTAACGGAGGTGGGAAGAGGACAATGTGTTGGGAGAGGTACGACAGTGACTTGCTGCATAAAAGGAACAACTTCTGGAAGCCACGAATACAGTAGTTCGTCTACAACAACTCCAACAAGTGTTGTCCTCACTTAGTGTAACCACATAATCCAAGCAGGAGAGGACTCTCTGATGGGATGTCAGGGTTAGGATCCTGCTGATCAATCCCACACTTATGCATGGCACATCGTGTGCCGTCACCTTGCTGTGTTTAAAAGAGGAGAGAATTGCAAAGCCTAGACCAAAATGCACAAGTCAGCCTCAATCCAAACCAGCACACACTCTTCAGTTCAGTAGAAAGCCTCATAAATAGAAAATGGGAGCAATATTCAAGGCATATAAAGACTTCCCGTGGGTATGGGGAAAGTCTAACTTCAGGCATCAGTTTATTCAATATAAAATGCTGTAATTCATATTAACCGCATTACAGAGACCATTATCTATTAAGAGTGACACAAACATATGCCTGAGGCTTTTACTGGCCACAATCCACACTTGCATCATGCAAGCTTGTGTGAAAAGAGGAATCTAGCCCAAAGTCTGCAGCTCCCTCTCTGTAGGGGTCCAAACACTTGCTGATGCCGTCTGGATACCCTGGACATGATTCCATGGGGTACACCAGGACAGTCTCAGGAACAGAGGTTACCAGAGCTAAGTTCTTCTTCCAAGAGGTTCCCCACTGAGCAGCACTTTTTGCAGAAGCTCCATCCATCCCTAGATTGCAGCTTCCTACAGGCAGAATGGATTCTGTATCCCTGAGAATGATGATGTACAGACATGTACATGTAGAGGCCAGGAGCACGGATGAGAAGTGTGTTGGGCTGCTCAGAAATTGGCTTTCAGGACCATACTTTGCTTTTAGGAACAGATAACTCCAGAGGTCCCAGTCAGGATTTGAGCTTAATTTCACAAATACTGTACACATAATTTTAAAAACCACAATCTCACTGCTGGGAAGTTCACACTTAATGTAACAAGCATCTTGCTTACATCTCACATACGTTTCTATTTCTAGTAAACAACTAGTTAATCACGAAGTTTCCCATCCTTTCTTGCAAGCATCAGGTAAGGATTATTTAAAATATGGAAGGAGGAGAGAAGACAGTAATCTTGCCTGATGAGTCAACTGCAAATTTAACTTCAGAGTTACAAACAGCGAGTCAAGATTGAGGTTGGAGAGATGTAGAGGAAATCCTGTCCATACTGGAGCATGTTTTGCTATGTATCCCACCAGAAGCAAAATTCTAGATAGAGATTACCAGGGTTTTTTGAGATCAGCAAGCAGCATTATCTAACATTTTGCAGAACTGAGGTGCAGATATACTGGTACAGAAATGGTAGTGACAGAGAAGCTGTGCAGAAAGCAAAACAGACCAGAGGCTGATCAGAGTTATAATTCCCAGCTATGAATGGCATTGTAGAGTGAAGATGAATTAATTATTAAAAGTGGCATTTATTGTCTATTGTTCCAAGGCTGCTTTCTTAAAATGATGCCTGTTCTAATTCACAAAAGGCAAACACCAATTTCTATGTCACTGACAGAGGGTTTCCATTGGCATGAAAAATGTTCCCGCATCACAACGGTGCTGTGACATATTTATTTGTCTTCCTGACAAATTTTCAGGGGCTGTGAAAACACCTTGAAATTTCCTGCTTGGCTGCAGTTCGGTCCCCACACGGTGTTTTGGTCCAAGGCATGAGCGTTCTGAAGTAGTTTACTGATCCTTGTATTAGTGAGGCAAGACAGCACTCAGAAATGCTCGATGAATTTTCCAAAACACTGCAACAGGCTGGAAAGCTGGAGGAGCAAGGCACCCTGATGGGAATAAGAGCTTCTCAGAGCCCTAAAAACCCTATCAAGATGTCATTGCCATCAGTTGCACACAGAGTGGGTGGGAATTCCCTAAGGACAACTGTGCATTACAGGAACCCTAAGGATGAAGACCAAATAGCTTGTGCTAGCAGGAAAATTACCAAGGATCTGTGAAGACTAAAAAGCAAGGAAATCTGGGTTCAAACTCCTTCTTTCTGTTTGGTGATATTACAGACTCTTTGCATAATTACATATTCACAAATAATTATTTAAAGAATCACTGTGCATTTGGTTAATGAAATAAACAATTTGCTGTTTCACTCATTAATTCACTGCAGATTAAAAAAAAGGAAAGCTCCTGACTCCTTCTCAATGCAAATAAGCCCTAAGTTTACTTACAGCAATAATGGCTGTAGTTTTACTGAAGTCACAGAGTCACAAAACTCACGTTTTCTGAATCACTAGTGAAGTAAGGACTGACTGAAAACTGAAACCTGGCCAAAGCTGCCAACACAGTATTGACCTGATGGACAAACTAAATACGGATTTTCTCCAAGCCAGCAGCACTCTAACCTTAGGTAACAGAGAAATAATTAGCTATTGAGGGGGTCTATAAGCATAAGGATGAGGGATCGTGATGCACTTGCCAGTGTCAAGGTAGATCTGAAGAGTATTTTGGGAAGTGCTGCCCAGCAAAGTGTGAGGAGTCCATCACACCGGGGGAATCGGGCTGCCTGCAGTACAGCTCCTGTCACAGCAACAAAATCTTACCTACAGATATTCCCAGAAAACAACTGCCACTACTGCAGGAGCGACCAAAAAAACCCCACGTTCAAACACCGCCTTTCTCGGGGTGCCACAATCCCAGCCCGGATCCCTGCGCGCTCCTGTACCCGGGGACGATGCCAAGTCAGTTTTCCGGCACACTGTCCTGGTGAGCCCGAAGTACAAACGGCCGCCAGGAGCACACATTTCACCCTAAAACAGCGACCCGGCTCGTTTTCCCCCCTTCGTTTCGCCAAGCGCACCTGAACCCCTGACACTCCGTTATCCATCGGCATTACCCATTGCCAGCCCCGCCGGGAGCACCCAGCCCCCGGCTCCGGGGGGATGACCCGGGACGGGCCGGCGGATGATACCCCGGACCCACCTGAGATGCCGCCCCCGATCACCACCACGTCGTATTTCTGTGCCATGGCTCTCCCCGGCTCTCCCTCTCCCACCCTCCGGCAGCGGCTCCGGCTCCGTCCAGGATCTGGGGCCGGAGCAGCGCGCGCCGTCCCGCCCGCCTCGGCCCCGCCCCCTGGGCGTGGCCTGGAGGCACCCCACCAATGGGCGCGGTCCGATGGGGGCGGGGCATCGCCTGGCCACGCCCTCCAGGTCCCCGCCCAAGGTCCGATGGGGCGGGATGGGGACGGCGGATGCCCGGGGGGAACCGGGAGTGCTGAGTCCCATGGGTCCGGCTCGGTACCGCCTTGAGGTCACACCATTCATGTTCAGTCTGGAGAAGAGGAGGCTCAGAGGTGACCTCATTGCTGGTTACAACTACCTGCGGGGAGGTTGCAGCCAGATGGGTGTAGACCTCTTCTTCCAGGCTGACGACACCAGAACGAGAGG
>WEKX01012912.1:49269-102598 GCA_013390025.1 Pitta sordida
TCGGTCTCTGTACGGGTGTTAGATGGTGAGTTGGACTAGATGATCCTTGTGGGTCCCTTCCAATTCATAATATTCTGTGATTCTGTGATTCTGTGATTCATTCCAGCAGGGATGGCGGCGAGCGTGCCTGTTGCACGGGCAGTGTGACTGTTGCAGGATGCAGCGAATACAACAGCCTGTGCGTGAGTTACTCGCAGTGAGTGTGGGACAGCCGGAGATCCAGGGATCCTGCGTCCTCTCCTCTTCATGGACCGTGCGCCCCGTCCATGAGGCACTAAGGGAACTAAAAGTTAACCTCTCCACGGAATTATCTTCCCAAAGACGGCGCCTGAAATAATAACTGCCAGAATTCCATTTGTGCTTAGCTACTACGTATTACTGCTCTGGAATACACGATGGTTTGATTATTTCCCCCCCCATGAATTCTACAGCGCATACAGTTTTTATTGCCAAAGTGTAAATGTCATCTCTGTGAAATGAGTAGAAAAAATAGAGAGCCTGTCCGTCCATCTCCTTGCAAGTAAGCACAGGAGACCTTTACAGTTCACACAATTACAGAAAATCCAAATGCTGGTTTATGTTAAATATTAGTATGAGTGCTGAGAGTTGTCCAATTGTGCAATCATATTCCATGCCTGGTTCTGACCAAAGAATCAAATGAGACTCAGCTGAAGTCTTTGGAAATGCCTTAGGGAAAATGTAGCCCTTTTGTTTTGTGCTAATTGGGCCAAAGAGGAGACATGTAGACCTGCCAGAGTAAGTCCAGAGGAGGGCTACAAAAAAAGTTCTGGAGCACCTCTCCTGTGAGAATCTGGTTTTTCAGCCTGGAGAAGAGAAGACTCTGAAGACACCTCATTGAGGCTTTTCATACATAAAGAGGGGCTATATCAGACTTTTTAGCGGAACCTGTTACAGTAGGACAAGGAGTAGCGATTTTAAACTCAAAGAAAGCTGATTGAGGTTACATACAAGGTAGAAGATTTTTATAAAGAAGGTGGTGAAACACTGTAGCAGGTTGTCCAGGAGGGTAATTGGTACCCCACCTCTGGAAACCATCAAGGTCAAGTTGTTCCTCTGTGCAACTCAGTCTAGTTTAAAATGGCCCTGCTGCTTGAGGAGAGGATGGACTGGGTGAGCTTTAAAGGTCCCCTCCAGCCCAAACCATTCATGATTCTGTGACAACGGTGACTAAATGCAGACGCGTCTATGAAATCACTAAGCAACAGCGCGCAAGGCAGAATAATGGAACTTCTTCACAAATAAGAACAGGTACTTTACAAAGTACACGTGCAGAGCTAAGTAAGTGTTGCGACAGCTGCAGGCACAGAAGCACCAGACATTGTAGCAAGAACAATCCAATCCTTACCTAAAGGGAAGCTCATCATCATTGATTTTGCTGCTGCTCCCAAGCCAGAGCAAGAGCACAAAAAAGGGACAGAATAAGGCTGTGAGAGTGGTATGTGTTCTGCAACAGAGAACACAACATACCAACAGCTGCTTGTGCTTATTGGGGGGAAAAAACTCTCTGTTTCTTGAGAGTTGACAGCTCTGTAAGGTCACAGGGAACCTGACACATTAAAAGCTCCGCCAAGGGGAACCTCCCTCAGAAACCAGGAGCCAAGTTTGGGGGAAAGCAGCAAAAACATCCTTTCTGATAACAGCAGGAAACTTGCATGTTTCTAGATAATTTGCTGAGAGATAAGCTTGACAACAAACCCCTAGTTCTAAAAGAAGCTGTAACAGTCTTATTAAAGGGCAATGGAGGTTGATGTGATTTTACCTAGAGCAGCTCTAATGATGAGAGATGATATCAAAGTGTGAATTGTACAAATTGTTGGCTCAAAACCAGTAGTAAAGAATAAAAAGTTCTTAAGAGGTTTCCAAGGGTTACCTCAGGCATTGGCAGAGGTAACAAAGGCTGTCAGAACCATGTAGATGCTTAGTCCTTGGCATCTATATGCTACAAATAAGAGACTTCAGAATAATTCTACCCCAACTCGTATAGACCTGTAGACATTTAGGATTTGGAAGAAAACACAAAATTCAACAGATGCTGAAGTCTTGCTTGAGAGCAGCAGAATGAACCCAATGGACTTGCTGAAAAAGGAAAAAAATGGGGAAGAAAGAAGGTTTTGTGTTGTATTGAGGGTGAACCCCCTTTCTTAAATGTGATGATCATGTATTCAAAGAGGAATGTTCCATGTGTCAGAAATCAACAGAAAAGAAATGGATGGGAAACTTTACAATAAAGGAATTGTTATTTCAAGCAGATGAAAGTTTATTCATTATGCATTATGAAACCCAGGGAACAACCCTGAAGGGTGAACATAGGAACCTCCTGTTGCTGAAACAATTTCCTAGCAATTTCTCTAGTTGATTTATGCCTGACTCAGTGAAGGAGTTGCAGTAATGATTTACTGGGGCTGCAGAATGTGCATGATCATCAATGTGAAGGTATAGAAAGTCATGGACTTTCAAATGAGCCAGGAAAAATCCCACTGAAATCCGCTGAAAAATACAGTGAAATAGCCAGAGCAAGGCTTTTACTTGAGATCACAGCTATCTCAGCAACAACACAAATTGTCAGGTAGCCCCAAGAATGGGCAAAAATGGATCAATTTGTTGACCAAAGAACAAGAAGAAAAATATCCAAAGGGGAGTGGCATCGCCAAGTCCTTTATTGAACTGCAAGTGTTTTGCTTCCAGTTTTGCCACCTACTGATGTAAGAAGTCAAATTTCTCAAGTCATGGTGTCAGAAGTCACAGATGTATGTTGTTTAATGTTTGCTCAAACACCAAACGATGAGTAAAGCCAGTCGTAAACACTGTGAAAGACACAAATGTTTTGTATTCCTACCTGATTTCACTGTTACTTATTTTGCTGATGCAGCCAAAAATTGGAACACAAGTATGGGAAAAAATCTCCAGGATTAGAATAAAATATTTTTTGTAAAAATAAAAAAGATCATCTATTGTACATACATGTATATATGACAGGGTTTTTTGTTTTTTATCTATTTTATAAGTGTATTTTGAGAGGTAAGTAGGACCTAATTATGGTAAGGCAAAAATGCATTGTATCACCAGCAGACTGATCGTCAGTATTAAGGTTATAATTACCACCACTTAGCAACATCTGAAGTCACATAATTCTTGTATCTTAATGATATCAACAGAGCTTCTCTAAAATACCCTAGGACACGTCATCTTTAGTGTTCCTGTCAGCTGAAATTAACTCATCATCTGTATTGACTCACACTCTACCCTGCAGAGCTTTTCAGAGAGTACCAGAGCCTTCTAGAAAGCTTGAATCACATAAATTTACATTCACACACATTTTAATTTTGGTAATTATATGGTTAGTACTATTGGGTTACATCAAGCTGAAATATGAAAGAAAAGAAAAAAAAACTTAGATTCTGTCAGGTATCAGACTGAGGAGTTCTGTTGGGAGCCCATTGGTGAGGCAGCAGTGCGTGTGTTATAGACTAACTTCAAACATCAGCTGCAGGTGATACTGTATTTTCTAAGAACAATTTTCTATTTTGACACCTTATTTCAGGTTATCTTAGGTTAAATTTAGGTCAACAGTTAATTTATACTGCTAATAGTGTTTACAGATGGTGTCCTGTCCCCTCTCACCCCCACCCAGGGACTGTTTCAATAATAGAAATCATAAAATACCATGTGGCACATGGAAACAGAAAATGTTGCACACCATAAGCAGGAAATAAAGGAAATGTTCTATAAAATGTTTCAGGGTTTAAAGCATTTTCCTCTGAAAGAAACAAGTCCCAACCACAGATCAAATTGTCTTCAAGTGTATGCACGAGGAAGGAGAGAGAACATGTACTTCCAAACAGCAAGGGAGGGGTAGTCCAGCCTCCTGCCCAAAGCAGATTCAGAACTTGTTTAGTTTGAATGCTTTGAAAGATGGAAATTCCATAAGGTCTGTGACCTTCTCTTACCTGAGCACCGTCAATGAACCACTTTCTTTCCCCATGTTGAGTTAGGATTGCCCACATTGTCCTCACTTCCCCTTTTCCACCACAAGGCATTCTCTGTGTTTTCCTGTCTTGGACCCTCTTCTCTTGGAGGTATTTCAAGAAGTGTTAAAAGCATAACTCTATACAGTACATTTTGAAAGTAAAACATCATGATCCCATGTCCACAGTGAATCCCTTAGGGAACATTCCCACAATCTTTTCAACTCTCTCTGGTCCACCAATCTACTGGAATGGTCCCCGTTGGGAATTCACGAAGAGTTGGTGCAACATGTTGGTAAAAACTGGTAAGAATCAAATTGGTAAGCTGTGGATGGCACTGTAGAGCATTAATTGGAACCTGTATAGAGTAGGATGTATGTTCTTAGCTTTTCAAGCTCACTTTTTCCTTAGATGTGTATTCAAATCCATCAGAAAAATATCACCAGTCTGATGTTGTAAAACAGCCTTCACTTGTATGAAAAATTATTTTGTACTCAAAGATACCTGTGGCATGTTTATTCATCCCTGTTAATTTTTACTGGTGTGTTTTCAACAGCTATAGTGACTTCATGTTTCCTGACTAACTGTTTCAGGCACTGTGCTGAACTCTAATCAATGAATAAGCACCTTGAAGCAAATTATCATTGCTCATGGCTATTAACATTTGATTAGTTCATTTTACCCTATGATCATGACGAGGAATCATTTGAAATATAAACACAAGCAATAAAAATTCACTGCTCACCCTCTCCTTGACTCATGTTTTCCACTCTCTCAATCACCAGACACCTAACAAACCTTCAGGCCCGGTGCCTGTCCTGCCTGCAAAGAGGTAGCAGTAGGACATGGTGGGGCATCTGAGAAGTGGGATGCTCTGTGCCATCTCCCACCACTGGCATCTGCTCTTCAGTGACCAACTGGAACTAGATCTTCTTAATCATTTCCCATTGCCTGCATCACTCCAGAGACCCTGGTCCCCTCCACGGTTCTGAATGCAGGAGGCATCATCCATGATACTGCACTGCACTTGGGGGAGTGGAAACTTTAAGTGGGAATATAAGCAGCTAAAGGAAAGTGCCATGAAGATGGAGCCAGGCTCTTCTTGGTGATGCCAAACCATAGGACAAGGGGCAACAGGTAGAATCTGATGCACAGGAAGATCCACCTGAACATGAGGAAGAACTTCTGTGTGGATGATTGCCCACTGAAACAGGCTCCCCCGAGAGGATATGGAATCTCTTTCACAGGAGATATTCCAAAACCTTGGACACAGCCCTATGTCATGTTCTCTGGGATGACCCTGCCTGAGCATGGAGGTTTGACCAGGTGACCCACTGTGGTCCCTTCCACCTGACCCATTCTGTAATTCTGTAATTCTGTGATGGGGAAAAGAGACAACTGTGTGTCAGGAGTTTTCTTAAAGCCTTGGAAAACAGGTCAACTACTATGACTTTAAAGACTCTAGGTACTAGAAAATATTTAAAACATTTATCCAATTTTCAAAGTGCTCCGCTAACCTGGCAACAGAAACATAAAACACAGGCTGAGATTTATTCCCTAAAGTGGAATGCCTTTGACTGCACCGTGAAGTTTTCCGTTCCCCAAGAGAAACATGTTGTATACTCACTGGATAAAGTCTCACTACCTCAAAATATCAGAAGATATTTTACCTACACAAATGGGGAATAAAGTTTTAAGTATTATTTAGGTAAATGTTTTATTTCTGTGCTCAAATACCATCAATACTTTGATTTTGTAAACTATTTCCAGGTATTGATTTCACTTTCTAAAACAGCATACTTAGGTATATGAGGCACAACAGTTCAGAAAATAGTTTGAGAAGGAGACTGAATTACCTAATTCAAAATTTTTAAAGTAATTTCTCCTCATAATTGTGCAGTCTGACTAAAATAGTTATTGATCTTTTAACAGCATCAAATGTTCCTCTTTGCATAAGTCTCAGAATCATCAAATCCTTTTAAATTAATATAATCTTATAATTATCTTGAAAATTCGAGCATCGTATTGATGAGCGTTAGTCAGGCTTCATCAGTGAGAGAAATAAAGCACAAATCTCCAGGTAGCAGATGCCAGATATGCTCAGGCAGGTCTCACACAAATAACTGGCTGTTCAGTTCAGGGATAGTGAGGAGAGTTTTTTTCCTGCTGTTAGAATACATGTACACAGAATTTCAGGAAGAAGCAGGTGAAGTGCAATAAACCCACTAATTCTCCAGACTCAGCCTTCTACACACAATTTTTCTGAAATAAAACAGTGATTTTTAGATATCTACATAATTTCATAGCTAGTTAAGTCCCATTACAGCAGCAGCAACAGATTTCAATGCACCTCCTGATAAACATCTTCTGGGGGTTAAACTAAGTGATCACAAAATATTATTGTTGCCTTTAAAATGTTCAATGTGTGGGTGTGGTTTTTTTACGTAAGATGAGAAAGAAACAGCTTCAGATCCATCCACTAATAAAATAAATAAGAGTAATTCAAGTTAAAGTTAACATGTGTGACTAAAAAGATTATGCTGGTAACTCATTTTTTAATCTCTTTAGCTCACTATTTTTTGTCTTTAATGATGTGTGTTAGTTCAAATGCCAGTGTTAAGACAGACAGTGTGAATTCTTTCCCTTTCTCTCTAATTTATCTTCATGACTCATTTGCCTATAAAAGGAGTTTGTGGTACTGACAATGGGATGAAATACATTCACTGACTTCAGTAATAAAAATTTTAAAAGTATGTATATGTCTTTATTTGCTTTTAAATAAAAGAAGCGCTGAAATTATTTCAACAAGCTTAAATTAAATAAGTCCTTCTGGGACCTTAGTTTGACTAACACTTTCAGCTTCAGTACAAGCTCCAATATGAAGTCAGTTGGGCAGGAATGGCAAAGAAGGTCTAGAAAAAGAGCTCCAGGTCTCAAACCTCTGGAGCTCCTTCATCTCATCTTGATGGGGGAAGACCTTGCTCAGCAGCACACGTGGTGCTTTCAGTTCAGAGCACGGGCTCACATTCAGAGAGAGCTGCCCAAATAGCTGCCATCACATATCTGCGAGATTTGTGTCCAGAAGTCATGCAAAGACTCCAAGAAGATGTATAGGTGACAGCAAGGAGCAACCTCAGACTCAGGAAATGGGGAGAAATTTCTGTGTCTTCCCTCCTAGTCTCAGCCCCTCGGCAGACATAGTTTTAACATTCAAACCATACATTTCAGATCTCTGACTCTCTCACTGTGTACAAGACTTATCCTGTGGTATTTCTGAGGGCGTATCAAATTGACTTAATTCTATTCTTAGTTTTGCGGCTCCCATTGAGTAAACCAGATTCATTTTTCAGGCTTTATAGAAACCATATGAATGTAAATGCCTTTTGACCTTTGGAGGGGAAAGGGTTGGTATTACACAATGTGTGCCCTGGGCTGGTGGATAGGACTTTGTGTGAAGACCTGAACTTTGCTCATTTTCTTTAAAGCACATGAAGCAGATTTATCCTGCTGTGTGGTGCCATTGCTGCTATCAAGTTTCCCCTGTGCCCTTCACCATCCCACTATCAGAGAATTTTTATGCTCCAGGTATTAAAATGCACTTTCAGTGGAATTAACTAAAGGTTCCTTTAATCATCAGCTCCATAAAAGAGCTGTTTGTACATAGCTTATGAATTGCTGGTATCATTTGAGGTTAGATCAGAGCTTATATAAGAGACAACAATCTGAACATGATTTGGGAAGCAAGTATTGTTTATAGATGACAAAGCCTGGGTGCAGTTTGAACAGGCTTTTAGAAGTAGAGCTGCCATTACAGGAATATGGGGAGATTAGTGGAGATCATTAGTGAAAACATCTAAATACCAAAGAAATAGAGTAAGATTTGAAATGAGAGTAAGAAAAGGCCTGGTGGAAAAAACAGCAGGAACAAATAATCCACTTAGAGCCATGAAGCTCCAGCCTTTGATACAAAACAAAAAACATCAAAAAGCACTTTTAGGACTACATCAGAGCGATTTGTCATGCCCACTCACTGTCTATGAGGTAAACAGCATTAGGAACATATAGAAAGCATCCAAAAAGGAATAAAAGTTGTTCTCTGTAAATCCTCTATGGCATGCAGTGAACCAAAGCCATGTGCACAGCTTCATCTTTCTTCTAGAAAATTCACTACTTCACTGAACACCTAAAAACCTCAGCACTCCTCCTGAGAAGCAAATTTACTGCAGGGGTTTGGGAGATGAACAACCCTTTCTGTCTGCCCTCCTCTCCCTGTACAGTGACTCCAGCACTTTGCAATCAGATCCAGCCCTAAGTTCCACCAGGTAGAAATCAGACATTTTTCTCTACCCCTGTCAGGTAGATGATCTGAGAAGGACAGAAGAGCTCATTTCCCAGATATGATTCTTTATTTTCTTTAAAGACCTTCACTGGAAGTTCCCCTGGAGATTCAGCACAATTTCTGGTGTGACCCAAGGAATCACATTCTTGTAGTTAGTAAACAACATTACTTGCCTGTTTTTGTTTTTGCAAACCCAAATAGAGAATCTGAGATCCTAACACAATATTCATATATTCATTCCTAAGACTGACTTAGGGAGGAGTACATCCCTCTTCCTCACATAATTACTTAAAATTGGGCAATCAATTATTAGAAATTGACCAAGGCAATGAATTAGCAATTTTTTTACTTAAGAACTCTAAATAAATTGGTTAAAGTTAAAATCAAGAGAACTGTCAGTAGTAATTTCATTGACCTCTAGTGCAACTATCCCGTCTCATCAGTGTTTATGATAGCCACTATTGCTTGTCTAGTGATATCAACACATTATCTAGAACACCGTTGATGACTTCTGCTTCATGCAACTTAGTAACAGATTAAAATTTTTTACTGCTCCAGAGAAAAGATATCTTAATCTGGATCTGGATTTTAAAAAAACTCTTCCATCTGAAAATAATCTCTGAGGAGGGTAAGTGTGTCAATGTGCTTCCTGTAAAGGAAAAAGCAACTGAGTTCACCCTGTGATGAAATCCATCAACACCACCTTACCCAGGGCTCTGTTTAACAGTTGTCACTGCCAGCTTCAAAAAGACCTTTCCAGATAGTTCCAGAAGGCAAATGGAAATCCCTGCCTAGACACACCTTCTTGATTAATAAACATACATGCAGCCCTGCTGCATTCAGCTGCACACAGCAAGCAGCGTGAGTCTGCAGGACCTCATAGGGTTATGCATGATACAGGCAGAGCAAAGCAATCGAAGCTCAATTTGTTGTGACAGGACAACAGAGAGGAAGGACAGGAAAGCTGTTCTTAAATGTGAGCTGTTGCTGCTTGCCTCAGTGGCGCTGATTTACCTCGAGGCAGCCCAGTTGAGATGTGTGATTTACAGCAGTGGGAGGCAGCTGTATTTATATTCTGCTTACGCCTTTGGCACAGTGCTGTACTCCTACTGCCAGCACAGGTGCCCAGACAGGGTGGCAAAGTCCTTGCTGTCACTTGACCATGAAGCTGCTCGTTTCTCCACAGATGAAAATGAGGGGAGCAGTATCAGGCAGGTTTGCAAGTACCTTGTCATTAGAGAAGATTCCTGAGTCATTAGAAAGATGCATTGCCTGTTGTCTCTTAATCATAGTATCATAGTATTGATAAGGTTGGAAAAGACCTTGAAGATCATCTAGTCCAACCTAAATGAGCTATTGAAGAGATAGGATGATGGGTGCAATTTTCTAAATGTTTTTGTGTATTTCTTAAAGTGGTCTTTGATCTGTGAGCACTGTTTTGAGCTACAGGCATCATTACTAGTTCAGCCTTCATCTTACACCTGTGAGAAGACGGCTGAGGGAAAACTACACATGGGAGTGTACATTTACTTTGTGTGCACAGTAGGAAAGGAGTCACCCAGTGCTAGTCTGGGCAGGCATAGCTTCATCAGCAGTGTCCACTAGAGCTGCTTCTCACAATGAAATCCCTCTGCCCACCACCCAGGGCAGTCAGTGCCAGGAGAGGCAGCAGGGACAGGGGACAACATCATCATTCCAGGGTGACGTGATTCCTACCCCTGGGTTCAGATGTGGAGGTTTTTGGCTGAGAGGGGTGATTCACAACACCTTCTCTTGTGTGTTTGCAATGCATTGTAAAATGAGACTGGAAGACAGTGTCTCCAAAGGCTGATTTCTGCCTCTTCTGAGGAAGCTTGTGACTTCTCCAGCTGTTGCAGAGTCTGGAGGGGACAGCACAGACTGAAGTGCCCAGACAAGCCAGAAGGTGTGAGTACTGTTAGCAAGAACTCTGACTGTGGCTCTCACTTCACATTTTTCTATGCCTTATTTTCCACTTCTGGACTTTTTCTCTTGTCTACATGACAGGCCAGGGTGAGAAAAAATTCCTGCATCTTCCTGGGCCTGTATTAATTTGGGGTGCTTGCTTTCCCTAATGCAATGCCTCAGTGTAAAGACTATTTCTGTGTACAACGAACAATGCTTAAGTAAGTAAATGTATTCTATTTAGTGCTCTTTGGAGTTTGACTTCTGGCAGATTTCCGTTTTACTATCTTGAATGTCATAGACCTATCAAAAGGAGCCTAGAACAATAAACATTTCATTGTGTTTGCTCTAGTGTGAAAGTACGCTTTCTGGACTGTGATGTTTTATAACTGCCTGAACTTTTTACCTGCAGGACATTTTGTGTTTTGCAGGCGTTGAAGTTTACACAGTGGTGAATCATGGAGTCTTTTGAAAGGAGAAATTTACCTCGTCTGCAATTTGACTGGATTTCAAATACATTTCTCGAGAAATAATAGCCAGTCAGGTTTTTTTCCTAAGAAAACATTCATGTGATGAGAGAATGACTATGGACAGGAGGCTCCTGAAAAGAGAATGAACAGACAAAGTTACAATAAAATATTGGGTATAGAATTCCTATGTATTTGTGGGCTAGGACATTGATATTAACGTGAGCCACTCCCAGAACACTTTATTATAGGTATTTCTATGCCTATTTAAACCATCAGCTTGTGAAAGAGCTACACTTCTTTTAATTTTATTAGCTACTGTTTTCTGGTTTATGTTTACCATCTCCTCAGACTCTTTGTTTATCTGAGGTGCGCTGATCACATTCAGATCCCTTAGTGACTAATCTGATGGGAAATAATTCTACTTACCACGTATTCTTCTATCAGGACTACGCTAGATCTTTTTTATCTTATTTTCCACAGAAGAAAAGTACCAATGTCTGTATTATGCCACATAATTCAGATTCTTGTGCCATAAAACATACCATCTCCTTGGTTTTTTGTTTTTTTTTTTTCATTTTTAATATACAGTATTATTCATTGTAATGCAACACAGTATAAAATCCTCGAAACAAATCCGTGGTTATCCTGCCTGTTGCAGCCAGTGGTTAGTTCACATGTGGAGCTGGCAGGTTAACATTGTTTGAGATGAACTGACCATTTGGATGGAGCAGCCTCAGCCTGGGGATTTGGGAAACACATTGCAGTGACCATCCTCAGCCAGGGAACAGGTAGAGGCGTTCTGTCTCTCCAGAATATCTGCACAGACACAGGCTGCGCAAGAGAGACCTGAGCAGAGCAGTGACTTCCAGGTGCAAGTTGCAGTTTTCCTGTGGCCTTGCCCCAGGCAGAGAGTCCTCCTGGCTGACTAGCTGGGCATCTGAGCCAGCTGCTCCCAGACAACTTGTTGCAGTCTTGGACTCCTTTGGTGGCAGTTCACAGAATCACAGAATCACAGAATATTCTGAGTTGGAAGGGACCCACAAGGATCATCGAGTCCAACTCTTAACACTGTCTCCCTGGCGGGAATCAAACCCGGGTCTCCCACACGCCAGGTGGGGACACTTACCACTGTACTAAAGTGGATTTTCCTACACAGATGCTGAGAAGTGGGAGTAACAACCTGGTTGTCCATGTCTCTACCACCTCACCTCAGCTGCGTCCCCTGACAGCACCACATTAACACCTCTACAAGAAGGTCTCAGGTCAAGCCCAAATTTCAATCCATGTTTAACATGGGGCCTTCCCTCTGCTGGGAATAAAAGCCACAGTCTCACAGCCAAGGGTAAACAAAATGAATTGCAAGCAAGTGTGACAGCGTTGTTTCTGACCCACAGAGCAGATGTTGGCCCACAGGGTGTGCTGGCTATTGGGCTTCTCTTCTCCAAGCCTGGAGAAGTTGAATCTCCTGCTTACATGAATTTTGCTTAAGGACCCAAGGACTGAACAGGTTACTTCCT
Source organism: Pitta sordida (assembly GCA_013390025.1). Taxonomy (NCBI): domain Eukaryota; kingdom Metazoa; phylum Chordata; class Aves; order Passeriformes; family Pittidae; genus Pitta; species Pitta sordida. The sequence continues at coordinate 61,505 of WEKX01012912.1, forward strand.
CCTGTAAGTGAAAAGATGTTATTAATTTATTTCTAGGACACACATACTCAAAAGCAACTCTTACTGTCAGGCCAAATAAAGAAGGAGTGGCTCTGAGGACAACACATCTTCCCTGATTCACCAAATGAGAAGACATCTAGGTTGCCACAGATAGAGGGATATATTCCACAGGCACGATTTATTCTGCCTAAATTCTACTTACACGTAACTGTGTGTCAGTAGTAGGCAATATAAATACCTTAGAAATACAGAAAAATAAAAACTTTCTTTTGATAACGATTAGAACTGAAAAGGAAATGGCATGGACCAGATAAGTTCCTGTACAGCACATAGGGATGTGCCTCTAGGTTCACTGTCACTTTGGGCACTTAGAATGATGAGATGCTTGAGTACAAGAGACAGGATCAGAGATCCTACTTATATTTTTGCTCACTTCAATGCTTTTTTGGCATGGCTGAGGCTGGAAAGGGAATTGCTCAGATCCCAAGAGAAAAATTTCCCGTTCTGTTATTGTCAGATGTGCTGATTTTGTTTGTTCCCTCCGGGAAATTTCTTTTTGAGCCCATCACCAAGTTTGTCTAAATAAACAAAGACCATCTGGATTTTAGTTGGAGATATGTGGACAGCTCAGGTAACTATCCACCTTTCCTTCTTCTAGTTTGACCTGCCTTTTCATAGTTGCCAGCCATCAACCTGCTGATATCGCAGCACAAAATCTGTCAGACGAGCATCTGTAGCAAGCTCTTGACAGTGATGACTGTAGCCAAAGCCTCATTCTTGTTCTCAGATCCTTTAAAAGATAAATTGTGTGAATATAATTTTTATTCTTTTTTTCATGCATGTATGTGTACACAAGTGAGCACACAAAATCCTAAAGTTCAAGCACATAATGACATCTCTGACACCTCAGCACATCAGGAATTTAGAATACTTAAATGAAATCCATGGGTTGAGATTACTTCCACAATCCATTACAACAGAAGATGAGAAAGCCATTAAATATGAAAATGCTAATTCAGAAAAGAAAAAACATATTAAAAATAAACCATTGCATTAACAAACAGGCTATTTAAGAAGTTAACAAATATGTTTTCTGGCTATCTAGCACAAATCCTTTCCAGAAAGCAGCAGGTATTTTTAAGCTCCTGTAAAAGAAAAGAGAAAAAAAAGAAGTGAGGATGATTTTCTCCTGTGTAGAGTAGTAGATGTGGTGGCATGAATGCAGAAAACCACAAAATCGTGGAGTATCTGTAAACATTAACTGATAACTTAATTTCCTAAAGGTAATTTCTAAATGCCCTGCATTTTTTTAGCAGTAGATGAACATTTTTAGTACAGATAATGTAGGAGTTAGCTGAACTTTTTTTTCTGTTCATAAATAACAAGCACCTGCTATTTGCCTGCCTGCACCACTACTGCAAAAGGAGGCAAGCAAGATAAAAATAGTTTTATTGAACCTTTCTTTTTTCTAAGGATTGCATAGGGTAGGCAGGGCTAAAAAATCTAATCATGGAGTTGGTGACACAAAGGTTTAATTCAAATTACGCAAATTATTTCTTGTGCAGTTTGCCATTCACAGTTCATGGAACAGGGTTTTGTCTAGTGAGGACAGGCCTGACTCAGGCAGCCCATGGCCACTGTTGGCCCTGCAGTGCTGCCACACTCACAGCACCTCTTGCAGAAGCAGGTCTGATGCACACGTGGGTGAAACACTGCTATGAACCCACTCAAGCTTACACAAAACCAGACTTTAAGATAATTTCAACCTCTGAGGCTGTTAAAGGCCATAGTTCTACCCCATTACTTTGCATTTTCATGCATGTCTGGCCATGATCCATCTCATTTGGACAGAATATAAAAGCTCAGATACCACAAAGATAGCTGTTACCACACCTTTACTCACAGAGGCTTAGCAGCTCCAAGTAGTGGGTTTGGCATGGAGGAGGAAGAGGAGAAGGAAGAGAGAAGTGAACATCACAGAAACCTCACACCTCAGAGAGACTACATCCGCTTGTACTGCCTTCTCATCATGCTCTGGGAGTGTTGTCAGGAGCATTTTTGGAGCCCAATAGCCCGTGTATGTGAAGCTCTCCTTGAGCAGCTCCTCCAGTCCATCTGACAGTTTAAAACCTGTGGGAAATAACCTCTGGAGCTGGCTGGCATTACCTCTGCCAACTATGAGGGAGGCTTTCAGCAACTTCTCGAAGAAAAGCCTCTTCCATAGGCCCCCCTGCTGCCAGAAAATAAAACACGGCCCCAGCAAACCCAGAACATTCCACCCCTTGCCTCTGTGAATCACATATTTAAGAATTATCAAATTCCACATTCATTTATAACACTAACTTACAATAACACATAAATATGCTAAGCACATTTATACACTTTGTCTTTCTCAGGATGCAATTTTTATAGCACTGGTTTTGCCTGTGCCCTTTTCCAATTAAAATGCTTATTACAAAATCCTCTTTTCCCCAACAATCATCCTCTGCTACCAAAATTTGTCATGGTTTGACCCTGGCTGGGTGCCAGACATTCACCCACAGCCACTCTCTCAATTTCTCCTCCTCCTCCCACCCGGCCCCAAACAGGGGAAGAGAGAGGAAAAGGAAAAACACTGAAGGGTTTTTGCAACAACAGGAATGAGAACTATTAGAAATCTTTTACTGCCCCAGGCAAAACAAGCTCCAAGATGGGGAATGTAAAGGATTTATTTCTAACAAGATCAGAGATTAACATGAGAAGTGTCATCTTAAAGGCAACCTCCTTCCCCCACTCCTCCTTCTCTTACAACAGATACCACATTCCCTTTTTTCCTCCAGGAGACAAAGGGGGAACAGGAGTAGGGGAAAACCAGGCAGTCGGTGTTTTTCTGCTGCTGCTCAGAGGAAGAAACCATTTCCCTGCCTTTCATAGGTTCCTCCCACCCTCCCCGCCCCCACGGGAGAAAGTCTTTCATGACCCTTCCCAGTGATTTGAGGATTCAGAAAATTATAGATTTTAGTGAGTTAGGTAGAAGCTTAGAGATATAGGGATTTTAGTGAAATAGTGGAATTTTTGTGAATTCTAGCAAGATTTGTAGATTTTAAAATCAATCACTTGGCCTGAAAATTAAGACCGACTATTAAAGGTGAAAAACCTTGTCTCCCAGTCCTGAAAGGTAAAGAAAAGATGGTGCTAGCCAAAGCAAGGGGAAAAGAATGTGAAACATCGGAGCTGATTGGTCGAAGGTCTTAAATTAAAGTTGAAATTTATGACATAATGTTGAAGGGATGTATATGTATGAGACAAGGGTATAAAAATAGGTGGCAAATCAGGCCAGGGGCTTTTGGCACCTGACAGGGCAGGGGACACTGCCGTTCCTCTTTCCTTGGCTCTTGAGCCAAAATAAACCTTTTTTCTCTGCTTGCAAGCAACTACCTTGAGTCCTGACTGATTTTCATTAAATCACCAGTGTGAGTCCAATCCCAGGGACAACAGCTCTTCCATACTCTGCTGCCTGGGGATCACTCCACAGGGTGCAGTTCTTTGAGCACTGGCTGCACTGCTTCAGCGTGGGTCCCATCCCAAAGCATACAGATCCTACCAGGTACAGTTCTGCTCCAGCGTGGACTCCTCTTTCACGGGCTACACATCTCTCCTGGGACTCTGTTCCAATGTGGGGTTCCAACGGACTGCAGCCTCCCTTCAGCATCCTCCTGCTCCAGTGTGGGCTCCCTCTCCATCGCCACAGGTGGATCTTCTGCATCCCTGTGCTCTCTCCATTCCATGGGCTGCAGGGGCACAGCTGCTTCACCATGGTCCTTTCCATGGGCTGCAGGGAGATGCCTGGAACACCTCCTCCCCCTCCTTTGGCCCTGGCCTTGGTGCCTGCATGGCTGTTACAACTTCTCACAGCTCTTCTCCAGCAGCCATCTTCTTCTTGCTGTTACTTTTTTATTTCCTTTTTAAATACATTATCTCTCCTGATTGACCTGGCCTTGGCCTGCAATGGGCCCAGCCAGGAGCTGGCTGACATTAGCTCTGCCAACTATGAGGGAGGCTTTCCGCAACTTCTCAAAGAAAAGCCTCCTCCATAGGCCCCCCCACTGCCAGAAAAAAAATGGCCACAGCAAACCCATCAAACCCAGCATACTGTGGCTCAGGATTCCCCCTCCAGCTATCCATGACAGCAAGACTGAAGCCACCTGCTGATGTATAAAGCCTGATCACCAGGGGTGTAGGCAGGTGACAGAAAGGAACAACATGGGCAGTGGTTACCCCCAAATCGTGGGGTGCACATGGTCTTATTCTCACAAAGTTTTCAGGATTGTGGGTGGCACATGTCCAAACATAATCAGGTCCTGTAAAAGAGAAAAATGGGCTTAAAACTATTTGGAATAAAGGAACATCACAGAAATAAACCAGGTGTTTCTACTATTTTTTTTTCATCTTTAGCTTCTACAGAAGCTGCAAGTGCTGCTTCTTCTCTGCAGTTATGAGCAGCAGAAACTCACTTCTTCATAACACAGTCCAAGGTTTTCATATAATCTTAGGAACCCGGAAACCTCTACAGCTTTGAAGACAAAGTCTTAACCACAAATTTTTTTGTGGAAGTGCTTGTTTTTGGCAGTGCTTGTTTTGTGTCTCAGTTGTATGGAAAATCCAACAGTTGTAGTAACTTTGAGAAAAGCCCAGAAATTTTTGGCATGGCTCTAGGAAGAGAAAGCCTAAGCTTTAAATGGTTGTTTTCTTCTTTCTTGTTTCTCTGTAGTAAGGCCTGAGGCAGCTGGTACAAAAATACATAATTTCCAGTAGTGTAATTATGATTTCTGTCCCAAGCATAATGATTTATATAAAAACATATGGCATCCCTACGAAGGAGCTTCTGGAGACAAAATGTTTTATGACAATTAGAAATACAGATCTCCTTCCACACCTACATAATGCTTGTACTAATACTTACCTGTAATAATATTTCCCTTCTTTCTTTCCACACCAAAACACAGTCTGGATGACACATGAAATATTTGTATGATATTTGTAAATATGTTATGCTAATTTCAGTTAATGCACTACAAGGTGTAGTATAAACCAGGTGTTTCTTTCCCACAGCTGGCAGAACAAACAGCAGGTTATGTCCCAGGGACTGCAGCAAGATCAGGCCACCTGGACACTTCCGCAGGGTGATCCAGCATTCAGGACAGAGGCAATGGCTCAGTCACAGGTTCACAGGTTCACAATTTCACAGGTTATTCTGAGTTGGAAGCGACCCACAGGATCATCTAGTCCAACTCCCAAGTGACTCCTACACAGGGATTGCACCCCCAACCCTGGAGCCACGGGTACCACACTCCATCCATTCAAGCTTCCCATCACCTAGGCCATGTCACGGAGTTCCTCATCCAGTCTTCTAGTAAACACTCCCAGGGATGGCGACTCCACCACCTCCCTGAGCAGACCATTCCACTGAGGGATCACTCTCTCTGTGAAAAACCTCTTCCTGACATCCAATCTACACCTCCCCTGGTGTAGCTTAAGGCCATGTCCTTTTGTTCTGGTGCTGGCAGCCTGAGAGAAGAGATTCACACCCTGATTGCAACCTCCCCTCAGGTAGTTGTAGACAGCAATGAGGTCCCCTCTGAGCCTCCTCTTCTCAAGGCTGAACAGTCCCAGTTCCCGTAGTCGCTCCCCATAGGGCTTGTCCTCCAGTCCTTTCACCATCCTTGTCGCCCTTCTCTGGACCCTCTCAAGCAGCTCAACATCTTTCTTAAACCGAGGAGCCCAAAACTGGACACAGTACTCAAGATGTGTCTGGCCAGTGTTGAGTATAAGGGAAGAATAACTTCCCTAGTCCTGCTGGCCACACTGTTCCTGATACAGGCCAGGATGCCATTGGTTCTCTTAGCCATAGAAGAGGTGCTGTTGAGGAAAGTGAGCTAGAGCTGGAGTTCCATGTCTGTTTCTCTTTGAATTCTTCAAATGCTAAAAACCCCAGGAGTGGAACAAATTTTCTGAGGCTGCTGATCTCACCAGCAGCACACCACATTGCTGGCATTTCTAAAAGCTTGTTAATTGTAATAATGATGTTCAATTCCTTCACTTCAGTGGCATTTAATGGTGACATTTTGAAAACATGGCAATGAACAAGAATGTGACAGACCTCATATTCTTAAACATGCCAGAAAGGGCTGTCTTTACAAAGATTTAGCCCAGATCATGATGCTTCCCAAGAGAGTTTACAATCTCAATTTTATCTGGAGAGAGAAAGAGAACAGGGTATGTGCTTCTGTGGCAGACACTGCTGCAGCTGAGACACCAGTGGTTTATATGTAGATATTCAGAGATAAAACCATAAGCTGGCTAAGCTTAACTATAAAGAATTAACAGCAGGGGCAGTAGTTGCTCCTTGTAACAGACCTTGAATAGTGGATTACAGATATCTCACAGACCAAGTAAAAAAGCATTCCTGTGGTACAATAGAGCTGGCTTAAAGTAATTCTTCTGCTTCCAGAATGTTAATAAAAGCCTCGGTGCTAAATGCTAGCTACCCATTATGAAGTAAGGGAGATATTTAAGCTGAAACAGTGACAATAAAGAGTCACACATTAACAAGCTGTCACTCTATTATCTCTTTCTCTCCAGCTTCTGCTACTTGACTTCCACCTTTGGAGACAGACTTTTTAGCAGGACCTGTTGCGATAGGACAAGGGGCTGTAAACTAAAAGAGGGTAGATTCAGATTAGATAGAAGGAAGAAAGGTCTTAAAATGAAGATGGTGAAACACTGGAACAGGTTGTCCAGAGGGGTGGCGTATGCCCTAACTCGGAAATATTCAAGGTCAGGTTGGAGAAGGATCTGAGCAACCTGATCTGATTAAAGATGTCTCTTCTCATTGCAGGGGGTTGGACTAGATGGCCTGTAAAGATCCCTTCCAACCCAGGTCATTCTATGTTGAGGCTGGACTGTGGTATTTGCCAGCTTGGTCAGTACTCAGGCACATCCTGGGAGTGCCCGGTTTGCCCAGGGGTAGATATGCAAAGTAGATTCCAGCTCTGATAACACTGAAAAGTAAAAGATACTGCCTGTTTTTCAAAGTCAGGTGCTTTCTTTTCAGAAGCAGTAAAATGAAAAGGAAGAAATGCACTCTGGAAAAGTGAAGGATTAAGTTTTTTGTTAGCAACTTTATTGACCATTTCACTTTCTGGGAGGGGGCTTTGATGTACAAAATGGAAAGACAACATTCTGCATGATTTCTGCAGCCTTGGAGCTTGTCTGACCCTGCCTCCCCATTTACCAGAGCTTCCTTCTAGCCTATGTAACTTATAACAGACTTTTACCCCTTCAGCAGGGGTAGGTGCTGTACCTGCTCCTCAGCTGCCTCCCCTTCCCACCCTGTCAGATTTTTTCCTTCCCAGAGACACCTGGACCATGCTCACAGTAACTCCTCTGGTACCAGCACCTTTGAACACCTCCTCCTCCCTCTTCCCCTTTACCTCCTCACACGCCTGGGGCTATTTCCTGATAAGTTTTTCTTTGTGTGTGTCCCCATGAACTGGATCCTGCTAAGTGGACTCCTTGAATAGCCTTGGGGATAGAATTTTTTGAGGGGTGAGTAAGGCTGTAAGTAAGAAGGGCACTGTCCAAAAAAGGAGAGCAGCCCTTGGGGTGCCATGGGCACTCTTCCTCCAAACCATATGGGAAAGCCTCTCCAAGGAAAGCAGTTGAGCTGGGTCTGGAGCAGCCACCTCCTGCAGCACCCAGGTGTTGAGCAGGATGTCACCCAGCTCTAGAGGTCATAGTCTCAAGCTTCAACAGGGAAAGTTTAGGCTAGATATTAGGAAAAGGTTTTTTACTGAAAGAGTGATATGGATGTGGAATGGGTTGCCCACAGAGGTGGTTGAGTCACCAATCCTGGATGTGTTCAAGGGGAGGCTGGATGAGGTACTGAGTGATATGATCTAGAAGTAGAGGATAGGTTAGTTGGATTATAGGTTGGACTAGATGATCTTCAAGGTCCTTTCCAGCCTTATCTATACTGTGATACTGTGATACTGTGATGGGCTGGCTGGAAAGGCCAAGCCATCTGCTTTCCCAATGGATCACTTCTCAGCTGTGAAAGATGTCCTCCAGCACAGAAACTCACGGCCTCTTGGCTCATGGATCAGGAAAGGGGCTTTATAACAAGGATTTAAAAAACCCTTGCAACACTCTGCTGTTGCAAAACCCTTTGCTACCCAACATCTTGTGTTTCAAGTTTTCAGGATATAATGTATGTTTCTCTGAAGGCTTAAGAAGTAGTTCAGTAAAGGCACCGGCATCTTCCTTCATGCTTAGCTCTCTGCCAGAAAAACATAACTCCAGAGCTGTACTGGACCTTAAACAACACTCCCGAAATTCAGGCTCCAATTAAGATTTTAGAAATTAACAGGCATGAAGTTTTTAATCTTTGCTTCTTTCTTATCCCTTTCACTTATACTGGTAACGTATTCAAATCCCCCAGTTTAGCTCTTGCTCAAAGCTGAATCATATGAAACATATTGAAACTGGAAATTGCATCATCTCTTTTAAAAGATGTCACAACTTCTAAGACCACAAGAACTTTGGAAGTGTTTGTATCTTTTGAAATATTTGATGATGTTTTTTCTTTCGGATAGTTTCTAGAAATTTGTGTTTTCAAGGCTCCTACTGAACAACACTTTGTAGAGACTGCACAAAACCCTCTGAGGTTATTTCTTACACCTGAATGCCACCTATCCATGACCTGCAGCACCCTGAAGCAGAATACCCTCTTAAATACTGGGGCTGATGAACCTCCAATATCACTGCATCAGCCCCACTCTAAATTAAGCAAGCAGTTAATTCTTGAAAAAAAAAAACCCAAACGTTTATTCTGCATTGGACGTTACGTTACCACTTTGATAGGCTGCGAGATAAACCTCGTGTAGCGTGTTTAACATTGATAGACATTGTCTGGGTATATTGCAGGCTAATGCCATGACATTTGTACACTCCCACTACTTGGTACTCCAAGACCATGAACGCTGCAGACAAAGAAGCAATTAGGTGGGTTTAGCTGGACGTGGGCTCTGAAATTCGGCATTCCCATTTGGCAGGGAAAATATATGGATCCAGACAGAGGTACTAGACATGGCCAAGCTCTGGCTGCTGCAAAGCTGCAAGGTGTGAGGAGTTAGTGGAGAGAATGAGAAAAGTGGAAGCAGAAGGGAGGGAACAAAGAACTTCTTTTAACACCCAGATTTCTGTGTTTCATAAATGCTCAATTAAAATGGTCTAATCTCATGTTTTGAGGTTGTTTGCTTTGTGGGAAGAGCTCTGTTTTGGATTGCCAGGTGTAACCATTACCAATGGGCATTTTTCTAACATATATTTCATGGTTTATTCTTTGTACTGCTGCAGAGTAACCAGGTAAGTATGCCAGGCTATGCTGAACCAAGCTACTCACTAACTGAGAATAAATATGTTGTGAAACAACATTAAGGTCCAGATTTCTAACACGGCAAGTTGGTCATTCAAAAGGGCAGCAAGATGCATAAAGATTAAAGACACATTCTTGGTTAAAGAACAGGAAGGGGAAGAGGTTAAAAAAAGTACCAGCACATTATTTGATGTGCACATCTCAAATGCTTCAGCACTGTTGGGATATTTTGGGAAACAGCTGTTCTCACATATGTTGATCTGAAGAAAAGCTGAATCCTCTTGTCTTCTTCACTTTGGCACTGGGCATGAAGATTAGGCTCAGCCGACTTGTGAGTTTGGGGGCACACATCTGCTGAAGATCAAAGCACAACCAGGCATCTGCACTGAGTCCTCACACAGTGAACCTTGGGATCTCTGTGGGGTTACTGACTAGCTGAGAGCCCAAGGAAAAGAAGACTAGAGCAAGGAGAGACATGCCCATGATGCCCTGAATTAGATGTATTTCTCATCAACTGTGTAGCAATTCTCTCATTAATGCAGGATCAGGTTCTTGTGCATGTCCTGTCCTCCTCAGCTCCTCTGCTTTGTGCTCACACACGGACCCATCCCAACCTGTGCTGTCATGATTGTTTGATGAGTTGTTTGTCAGGCTGCACAGAAAGTTAACTGATTTCTGTGGTGGGGAATACTTCATCTCCCATGTGCTGTATGCTAATAGTTGTTAATTAATTGCTGAACTAAAAAAGCTTGAACTCTATGATTTGGATCAATGTCCACCATTCATTCATCAGTGGACACTACCATTAATTTCAAGCTTCATTAGCCATGCAACTACACTGAAACCCCTATTTCTCGTGCATACGTTGAATTACCAAGAAAAGGGAGTAATGTAGGAAAAAACCAAAACCTCTGATATTGACTTTGCCCAAAGCCAAAATGTCTATGCGGCAAATTAATGCAAAGATCAATAAAATATTCCACTTGTGATAATAGCTTTCACTTTGGTGCATCTCATTTAAGTCTGCCTTACAGAACTGCTGGGACTGAGTATCTAGTGGATATCAAAAATAGTCTGAAGAACATCTGAAGTAAAACCCCCTGTTCCTTCTCAAATACCAATAAGAGGAGAGTTATATGGGGTTTCAGAGAGATAGAGAATTGGTGTGGAAAAAGTAAGCACTCATCTGAGGAGAGCCACTGGACCATTAGTGGCATTGTCAGAGCCTGGCTGTAGGGAAGTGATGCTGACTGAGACCATGGCCTCAGATCAGAATTCAGCTGAGAATATGGCCCCAAACCTGCAACCTCCCGAGAGAGCAGAAATGTGAGTACCTTCCATTGCAGTCTGCTCCCAGGGTTGGAAACTTTGCCTCTGAAGAAGTCATTTCAGGATTGTGTCCTTACAAAGAAGACCCAAGTTTATCACTCAGGCTTTGTTTTCACAGAATCCCAGAAACGTTAAGGTTGGAAAAGGCGATTAAGATCATCAGTGTCAACCCAGATCCATCTCCATGTTCACTAGTAAACCAACACCTCAAATGCCATAATCACACTTTTTTTGAAATCTTCTGGAGATGGTGACTACCTACTTCCCTGGGAAGTCTGTTCCAATGCTTTACAAACCTTACTACAAAATCAATTTTTCTAATACCTAATCTAAACCTCTCCTGGTGCAGCTTCAAGCCATTGATACATATACAATCTTTTTGTTTTATGGTTTCGTTCGTCTCATTTACCACAAATGCTCTGTTTCAGTGGGGTGTCTCTCATGTGGGTGGGTCCAACCAGAAATGGTGGCCAAGCTAGGGCTTAAGATATCAGTAAAAATACTGATGGTTGCTTAATCAATTGAGGAATGTAATGACCGGAAACTTAGAGAGAAATTGCATGTAATAATAGTACACTTGCCCACAGCTCTCCAGAAAGAGCTGCTCAAGGTAAGTTATCTTTAGAGATAACAGTTGAAAATTGTTTTTCCTTCTGACATTGGAGCAGCTGAAAAAAACAGGCACAGATCAGAAGGCTGGTTTCTAAACCAGGAAGGAAAACTGATTCTATTTTCGGTCATACAGTGTGCACAGAAATAGAAAAACAAGTTAAATGTCTTTTAAATGCCAAATTTCATTATTTAGGATGTATGGTTAGTAATTTATGTTTAATGTTGTTAACAAGATGAAAAAAAAAGCCACCTGTGTAGTATGCACATAAACACCTAAACAGAGCCACGATGATCAGATTTTCAATCGATCGATCAATCAATCAGATTCAAATTTGCCAAATCTTTCATCCCTTTGTCATATCATCTTTCTCATGGTGATATCCCAAGCCTTCCGTTCTCTGTTGTTTTTGTATTTTCACTTTAAGTGCAGATCCTGGCACTGATTGTGGGGAAAACAGCCGAGTACTTCACTCTCTGTGGATATAAAATGTGGCAAAGGGCGTTTTGAGGGTGAGAAGATGATTATAGGCTTACATTAGGTGCTAATGAATTAACTCTTACAAGGATTTGGAGGTTTTTGACTGAGTCAAAAAACTGGTGCAAATGTTACTAACTTTGCTTTGCCTTCCCTGAAATAAAGAGAAGTATATATGTGCTGAAAACCCTTGGCTGCACTGAGTCTATTAAAGGAATCACAAAATTGTGATTATGGTAGTCTACTTCACCATATCAAGCAGCAGAAAGGGAAAGTGATAATGAACACCAAAGAGACTGAGATGGAGCAAACATAGTGTAAAGGCTCATACAGATGGGATCAGCAGTCCACTGCACACTCTGTTCATCCAGAAAAAAGGAAATCTATAGATAATCACCAGATTCTGCATACATTTGCCATCTTTTGTTTCCCAAAGATACCTAAGCAAGCTACAAATGAGAATATATAGCAATAACTGCATCCACACTGGGCTGGAAATAAGGAACTTTTTAACCTTGCACCACAATAAAGTTGCAGGGAAGATTTCAGTTCAGAGATAGGATTGGGCAGGGCCCAGAAGAGTGTGGTGTGTCCTTCTAAATTTACGAAGGAGAAGAATTGATTACTTCATAGCCACAGATGCCCAGGACATCTGTTGTTTTGGTTTTTTTTTTACCAGAATCTTTCCACTTCTGTATAGTTTGAACCCATTTCTTTAAGATATGTGCAGCCCAAATGCACCCAAATGTTCTCTGGTCTTGGCAAAACAAGAAGTTGGTGCTTTTCATCATAGTGGAAAACTGACATTCCTGCTGTTGTTGGGGATTTTGGAGCTTGAGGAGCGATACTCAGAAGCCCCCAAAAGGGTCTTAGAGAAATCACATTATGCAGTGAGAAAGCTGGCTGCACAAGATTACCTGTTTATTTATTTATGCAAATACACAATTTATAGCCACACTGGTGATTTGGTCTTCAGCTGTGATTGGTTATACAATGATTAGGCAGAACAATAGATTTTAACCAGAGTGTCAGGTTGGGTATTTCATACCTCTGTTTGGCTATTATTTCTAACTGTGAAGACACTAAAATAAATTGTTATTGCCTATGATAAGTAATGAAGTCCTCGGGAAAGGCCTTTGCGCTTGGGGAGGGTTTCCAACACTGACAAGTGTTGGACCTGCTTCCTTGGCGCCTTCTTACACTTTATATTTTGAGGAAAATAACTAAGTGTAAAATGCTTATGGGTCCCTCTAGTGTCATGGCTATATTCTCCAAGACTTTTGGCACTAATGCTTATTTTATTGGCTTTCACCCTTTTAAGACCAGCAGCATTGCAGTGCTATCTCCTCATGCTGCCCAAACTGCTGTCAAGCTCCAGGGTACAGCTGCACACGTGCTGGCAGATGGAAAGCTGGACATTACTGATCCAAAAGGATTGTGCATAATAGCAAATAAATAGGATTTTCTCTTGAGATGAAGTGTTGGGAGCTCTTGCACTCTTTTTCCATGGAAAGATTAATTTAGTGGGAAAAATATTGTCCGCTCCCCTAGCTGCTCCATGCTCCTTGGTCCCTTGCAACCTGGGGCCAGCTGAGGTGCAAATGCGGGCTTTTGTTGCTGCTGGTTTGCAACCATTCTTGTTGCTGCGGTCCTGACCCCTGCTGCCATCCAGAACTGCGTTCAGAGCTCAACAGCTTGGAAGAATTTCAGACCACCCAGTGTTACAGCAGTAGGAACATGTACACCCAATTTATTAATGATCACTGAGTGAAGTTCATGTTTACCTCTGATTCTGAGATAGTGGGAATGGATGATTTTTGTCAAGATGAGTCAGGAAGATGCAAATCATCTTTTCTACTGCAAACTCACTTGTTGTGGTTTCTGAGAGAGTGACACTGCAGCCAGGGCTCGAGTAGGCAGGGTCATTGCTTCTGAAGACATTTCAGTTTTGTGCCAGTGGTTGTCAGAGCCCCTGTTTCACAGTGTCTGAGTCTCTCCGTCCTCTCCCATGCACACAGGCAGAGAGGAACAATCCTACCTCTTTTCCAGAAAAGAACCTGAACCCCTCAGCTCAGCATCTCAGAGGTGTCCAGGTACCCAGGTCAAGTCCTGGCAACATGGGCATTGCCTATAAGGTGACAGAAAGAAATCTTTGTCAGTCAGTGACACCATCAGCCTTTGTAGTTCTGACCAGGTGAGGTCTCAAGATTTAAACCAGTGTCTGAAATCTCAGACTGACTCCAGACTGCCCTCCTTGGAGCCTTGTGACAAAAGAGAGAATTTCTTCATGATGTGAACCGCTAAACAAAGCATGGAATTTTAGATCTGCAGGGCAGCTTTTGCTGGTTTTTTTTGGTGTCTGGAGCCAGCAAGGAAGTGCTCTCATGGTAAAACTCTCACACACGGTGCTTACTCCAGCAAGCTGCCTGGGGGACCCAGTACCTGGTGGGTGTGGGGTTTGAAAGGAGAGCGTACTTGCTCCAGCAGACCCCCTAATTAATCAGCACGGCAGACCCCTAATTAAATAATACAGCAGACCCGCTGTTGGTTGGCCTGTGCTGACTCGCCTGGCAGGGGCATTCAGTGTGGCACCCGCGTATCCCAGCATACAAATACATCCGTAAATACCCAAGTGAATGTAAAATGGGGAAAAGAAGGGAAAAACTAAAGAGCGCCGTTTCTGCCAAATCTGCCTGCGTGCGCCCTGCCTTTGGAAATGTCGCTTTGTGGCTGGAGAGCAGCGGGGAGCCCGGATTCATTTTATTTTATATTTTTTTTCCTCTACTTTCTTCCTATAGGTATAAGGTTGCTTGGAGCTTCCCAGCCCTGGCTGCCTGTCCCGGAGCCCGCGAGAGGGCGGCGTCGGCTCGGGAAAGCCGAGGGTACGGGGAACAAGGACCAGGGACCGGCACCGAGCTCCGCGCCTTCGCTCCCCCCATCCCCGAGCATCCCTGCCAGGCACCCAGAGCCAGCTCTTGCAGAACACTTCGCACGCAGAGTACGCTCAAAGGAGAAAGAGGACACTGCTCTCCCTCAAAAAAAAAAATAAATTAAAAAAAATTAATCCACCGGGGCAGCGCTGAATCGTTGATCCTCCCTCCAATACACATGGAGAGCTCTCGAGGTCTGTCATGTCACACGCGTGTGCCAGGTCCGCACGGCAGTAAGGGCAGAGCACCGGCGAACAGATGTGGTGCAGATGAGAGGGAAAGCATCCGCGTTCCCATGGCAACCGCGGCTCCTGCGCTGGGAGGATGCTCCACTCCCCAGCACCCTCTGTTTCCCACATCCTTTGGATTCTTGGGGTTACAATAGGGTTTGTTACAGCTGGACTCCTGCAGCAGGTGTGTCATCCTGCTGCACCATGAGCTAATCGCAAAGCCAAACCTACAAATTTGCTGTAATATGTAAGGAAGTCAAACCACGCTTTCCTTTGTACCTTTTTTTCACTCAGGAATCCCTATTGTTGGATTTCCTTTTTTTAACCTCTCTCCTGGGGCAAGGAAATAGAAATGGAATTATCCCCATTTTGCTATTCCTTCAGGGGAGACAATGGGAACCATTTGCTTTTCCACAGACCTCTGCCACTTGATGGATGTATCTTTACCAGGGAAGAGCTCCAATCTCAGATAATTCCTTCTAAAAAAACACTCAATAATTGGCAGCCCACTCTTTTTTCTTCTTCTTCTTCTTCTTATTATTATTGTGATTTAGAAGGGTAAAGTAAAGACAAAATCCCACAGATCTTTCATAATTTCTGTTTGTTCTGTGTAAAAGGACAATATCTTGGTCTGCCTCACTCAAGAGTGGGACTCCACTGCTTAAAGGTTTGGGGTTTTTTTAATGGCAGTAAAATACCTCCCTCACTCTTGCAAAGTGGTTGTCTGAATCTCTCTGCTCTGGTCCTGACACAGGGACCCATTTCTTTTTCTTTTCTCACTGTGACTGTGCCAGCTCTCCTATTTCCATAAGCTTATAGCATTTCCAATTGCACTCTTTGGAAATGCAGCCCTTCCGCACCAATTCGGAGGCATGAAATTTTATTTTAGTTGCCTGACTTCCTATATTTCTACAATTCATATATTCTAAAGCTTCCTTTTTCTTCTGGCCTCATCCATGACCAAATCAGGCATAAGAAAAGCTTGACCTTCTAGTCTGGCTGGTGAATTGTGTGATCCTAGTGCAGAGAATTCCTTGGCAATCTGTAGGGCACATCTATGTACATAGACACCCATGCACACACCCCAGGTGAATTTTTCATGCTCAGCTTTGCCTGTTTTGGGAGGAAAATGGTGCACTGGGCAAAGAACTAAGTTTTATAGTCTTTTGTATCTGTAGAATATCAGTGATATGTTAATCAAAAATATAGATAGGTCAATGCCAGGGAAAAGTCTGAATTGGAAACCATGTCTAAAGAAAAATATCCACAGATTTTTACACCAATTTCCATTTTTGTTGAGAACCATGGGAGTTTTATGATGGGACATCTAATATTCTCGCAAGGTTCCCATGTCCAACATTGGCACATAGAGGTAGGGATGGTTTTCATTGGTTTAGTACTGCAATATTATTCTCAGATAAATGGCTTACAAGATTTTGTTTGCTGCACCCATCTGCATTGCACAAGAGGACTGGGTAAGTCTCCTTCCAGGACAAAAGAAGGTCATATGTTCCTTTAATTGAAATTCCTCTTCTGAAATGGCACAGCCAACCAGAGAATGAACACAGAAATTCTCCATTTCTGTTGCATAGAAAAGTGCACTGCTTTTCCCAAATGTTGTAACTAATACTTTTAAATGCTGTAGCCCTTTCTTGTCCAGTTTACAACAGTGTGTTCTAACACAGCATCTCTATAACGTAAGGCCAATCTTATTTCTTGACAGAAATTTATGACTTTGGTAATTTTAAATTTATACTGTCACTATCTCTTCTCTTGGAAGAAATTTAATTTTTCCATGGAAAGGCACTGACATTAGGGTTTCATGCCATTAGTCTCTGATTGATTTCAAGAGACTGCAGCTATTTTTGTACCTCATTAATTTAGATGTTCATTGGAGATACATACATGATAGCAGCACCTGCCCACCTTGTTATAGGCACTCATGGTACTGCTGATGGAAAGCATCCAACCTGTGGATAGTGATCTCTAACAAGGCTCAGCATGAGAAAAAGTTCTGTATGGGCACAAAACCTTCTATTACTACAATCTCATATTCCCCAGTAATTTTTTATGCATAAAATAGACAGTCTAAAAATTGAAAAGAAGGTAAGAAGCTTAAACAGCTTTTGGACAGTTCAGATTTGTGGAGCAGAAGACCAGACATCTTCAGTTTTGACACTGGGAGGTTGAGAAAAATAAGCAATTGATCCAGCTGATAAAAACATGTAGTCAATGCAATTTTTCTCATGGACTTACAGTAGCTCATATCTGTTGTCCCGTGCAATATGGAGCAGAAAATAGGCAACACAACACAGATGGCTGGTAGAGACAGATAAATAATCAGCCTCCTGTGAAACTTCTCTTACTGGAGATGGTAAACAACTGAACTTGGGACTTCAGGATCCAATGATGTCACGTGTAAATCCACTTTAGTACAGTGGTAAGTGTCCCCACCTGGCGTGTGGGAGACCCGGGTTTGATTCCCGCCAGGGAGACAGTGTTAAGAGTTGGACTCGATGATCCTT
Source organism: Pitta sordida (assembly GCA_013390025.1). Lineage (NCBI taxonomy): Eukaryota > Metazoa > Chordata > Aves > Passeriformes > Pittidae > Pitta > Pitta sordida. The sequence continues at coordinate 79,021 of WEKX01012912.1, forward strand.
GTGGGTCCCTTCCAACTCAGAACATTCTGTGATTCTGTGATTCTGTGTGTCAACCCTGTGCTTTCAGATCCAGAGCTCTTGGCCTCACCATAAGGGATACAGGAAAAGACTCATTGCAAAATCCATAAAGGAAAAATGGTTCCTGCAAAAAAATTAAAAAAAAAAAATAAATAAAATGGTTGCTTTAAGTATTATCTAGACAGTCCTACTGTCTGCTAGAGATCTACAAAATTGGGAAGTCCTTTCCCATGCTAGCAAAGCACACAGTTAATAACGCACAACTTAATAGCCCCAGGGACTCCGACCAAATTAAGCCACAAGCTCTGCTGAGCTGGAACCAGATTACATCTGCTTGCTTTAACCTCTCCACAGATCACAAACACTAAGCTGGAAACACCTGTCTCAGAGAGCAAGAAGAACTGGTGCTCTGACCAGCACCTGCTTAGGAGGTTCAGGCTGATACAGAGCTTGGGGTGTGGCTGTGGGTTTCAGCATTACCACTGCGGTTCCTCACATGGACAATGTACACTTGACAAGGATTTTATTGCTTCATCCTTTTTTTTTTTTTTTTTAATTGCAGTATGAGTTTTTTTAATCTGAAATGCTTACGAGTGGTGTGCTGGAACCCTGTTCCTTCAACACCATGGCAGAGCTCACTTGAAACACACTGGTTTTGTCCTAGAAGGGTGCCCATCAGAAAATGGCATGCACTCCTTGAATGGTACACTTGCATGTGAATAAAATCACTTAGCACTGGAAACCTCTTAGGAATTCTTGATGGTATCCATTTTGGAAGTCATTACATCTATGTCTGGGACTTCCCTTTTTGGCAATTTGCAGGTATCTGTGGACTATGTCAATATAGTCAGGTTCAGTTTTTCATGCTTAAAGCCTTTAACTCTGTAAGGACCTGACTCCTCTTCATGATCGTTTTTATCAGGTTGTATCCCAATAGACTTTTTTTTTTCATTTTGATTTTTTTGAGAGACCCTTAATCATGTACTCCCTTCACTATGAGATCGAACATTTGCTTCGAGGAGCCTTGTGATGTGAAATGAATGTCCCATGGGCACCTGTTTCAAACCAAAGCTCTCCATGTTATGAGTAAATATCTCTGAACATTTGTATTTCCACATTTAACCGCGGTGAGTATGAGTCACTAGCATTCATTTAACAGTGCTTGTCAGAGGGCCTCTGTTACATGACCAGTCAACAATCACAGACAATAAAACCCATCTCCCAGGGATGATGCCCTGCTCATTCCTCCAGCTCGTCCTGTGCTGCAGTGGGGAGCTATTGCAAGGTCTCGTCTATGGGACTGTGTCACTGTGAGAAGTTGCATTTTTATGTGAGGCAGGAACCCTGGAAATGCATTTCAGTGCAAAGTCGAAATTCATGTGTTTAATAAGCATCACAAACACTGGCAGCATAAATAGGTGCCTCTTCAGCTCACCCTTAACCCTCTAATAGATACAGCACCAGAAACCTGAAATTAGTATGACATAGTGTAATATAATATGATAATATCCTATGAACCTTAGTGACAGAAAGGAATAAAAGAATGATCCTGAAGACAAAGCAGTATCCTGACTCATTTTGCATAGCTCAGTGATTGAGTTCTCAGCCCATGTCCCCAGAAAATGGCAGAACAGAATCAGATGACAAAAGGGAACAGCCCATCTGAAATCACAGTAAACACCCTGTTTTACAATTACTACCCAATCTACATTAAAAGACAAGTATTTTCTCTTTTAAATTTGCATATCACATCAAAGTATCCTGTGAAAACTACATTGTGACTGGGAAAGTATAGAAAACCCCCAGAGTTACTTATTGCTTTTTTTGGGCAGGGAAGGAGGGAGTGATGAGACTGGTCAGACCTTCTGGAATTCCATAGTTTTCAAGGACCCCTTCACCAGTTTGTCTTGTCTCCCACATTTTAAAAGTGTTTAGAGTGTTACCAGCACAGTCTTCTATAATAAAAACCAATGTATTTTTAAATATTAATTTTGCCTGCTATTTGTTACTACAGTTGCCTGCTACTTTCAAGCTGATTTTCAGAGCCTTCAGTTTCATACAGTCCATATCATCTAAATCTGTATCAGCATTGGATCATTAAATTTCGGTTAGCATATTAAAAGAATAAAATGAAATATAAAAAGTACTTTAGACTTTGTTTCATATGAACATTTACTAAGATAAAAACATCGGATGCCCTGACAAATCAGCAATAAAATTCGCATCAACTTTTCTGGCACAGAATCAGGCCTATAGAATATTTTGAATTATTTGGTCTTCAGACTTCAGCCTATGAACATTTCACCAAATTAATCTCACAGATAATTAGGATGAAGTGTTATTTCATCAAAATATGAAAGCTAGTGGTGAAGGAAAGCCATTAGACAGTGAAAGTGCTCAGAATGTCAATAATCCATCCAAAACATTTTGGCATATGTCTTTACTCTTTTTTTGTCCTTGGGAGTCCCTGTCATTTTGGTGATACTTCTGAAACAGCAGCTCTGCTGCTGCCAGTAACACAGGGTTGGTGTGAACTGTATGTTATTCTCCTTTATGTTAATGTGCAAATCTCTCCACTAAGAGAAGTCCATGGAAGTAGTTCAGATTTGGTTAGACTTCCAGAGAACAGGATGTAACAGAAAGTAAAACTATTTCAGTAAAGTTTAAAATGGCTCAATGTTTTCCCAGTGAAATGACACTGGTATATATTGTGTTCATGATGGTAGCATTCCTCTGAGAAACTACAGACATATTTGGTAACTTGAAATAACTCTGGTATCTCCAATTTTAATCTGCTGTAGGATTATACTTTGCACTCCTTGATATCTTCATCTTCGATTTTATCTTCATCTCCCATCCATGTGGTTGTACTTTTTTACTAAAATTACATAGCCATGGATTTGATACTACTAATGCTCTTCAAAACTTGAGTTTATAGTCCAGTAACTCTGTCCAGTTCAGGTCTCCTCAGCTTAAGAAAGATGTTGAGCTGCTTGAGAGGGTCCAGAGAAGGGCAACAAGGAGGTGAAAGGATTGGAGAACAAGCCCTATGGGGAGCGACTGCGGGAGCTGGGACTGTTCAGCCTGGAGGAGACTCAGAGTTGATCTGATTGCTATTTACAATTACCTGAAGGGAGGTTGCAGGCAGGTGGGTGTAAATCTCTTCTCTCAGGCTGACGACACCAGAACAAGAGGACATGGCCTTAAGCTGCACCAGGGGAGGTTTAGGCTGGATGTTAGGAAGAGCTTTTTCACAGAGAGAGTGAACTCTCATTGGAATGGTCTGCCCAGGGAGGTGGTGGAGCCGCCATCCCTGGAGGTGATTAAGAAAAGACTCGATGAGGAGCTCAGTGACATGGTCTAGATGATGGGAGGCTTGGATGGATGGAGCATAGTGCCCATGGCTCCAGGGCTGTGGGTTCAATCCCTGGGTGGGCGTTTGCTTGGGAGTTGGACTAGATGATCCTTGTGGGTCCGTTCCAACTCGGAATATCCTGCGATCCTGTGAATTCTTGTCATCCGACCATTAAAGACCTAATGCATTTGTGTTAAAGAAAAAAACAGACCAAAACCATTTATGTCAATTACAGGGTATTCTAGAATGAAATAGTTATTTTTCATTCTATCTGAGGTCATACTCCAAAGAAAAGTGATCTATAGAAGTAATGTGATAGAAAGGCTGTGTATATGTAATTTACTTGCTTCTTTAACCACTACATTTAAAACTAAATGTGATAGAAGGCTTTTAGTGCTCACATGGGACAACTCATATGGTCCACTTAGATAGAGGTGAATCTGCCTACTTTTCTAGACCATGTGGCCATTTTAAGCCTGTGCAAGTAAAACTTGGATTTTCCTTCCTGACTTTCAGAACACTTTGTGCAGAAAACTTTTCAGAATTGCATTTCTGCGGTGTCTGTCACAGAGCATGAACCTGTTCTCTGCAGTGAGATTACACTTGGTCTCCTTTGGGTGCTTAAGTTGTTCTTTGTGTTCCTGGGATCACCCAGCAATGAAAAGTTCTCCCTTGAATCTGCCAGAGCTCGGACTAAACCTATACCTCCCTTACCTTAAGCTGGAACCTGGACATTACCCAACTTTTATTTTTTTAGGAATTCATCTTAGAGGATGGTTATGTGGAACAATCACACATGTTTTGCAGGAACATTGATTCATTTAGTAGCTGTTGCTTATTAAAAAAATAATGTACTTCTGCAGGAAAATATTTATGGGAAAGCTCTCAGAAAGAGTTTCCCTGTCTTCCAATCTGAGAGTTTTAAATGGAGTAACACTGAGGAGTACAAAAATCTTGCTGTACAAATTGGAGCCCATCTTATTACCATATAAACACAAATAGATGTATATTCCACGAGTTCCTTGTTCTCAAGCCAAACATTCCAGTAATTTAAACATCTTGGTGATTATTTGCAAATTACTGTGTGCTAGACTCTGTTTCCAGTTGAATTCTTGCTAAGGAGCCTTATACATAGCAGAACTTCTCTTAAAGCTGCAAAAGAAGAGTTTCCTTTCTTGCTTTTCACTTGCTCAGGAGTGGAGTTACACTGGCTGTCCACAGAGAGACCTTTGCTTTCCACCTCCTGAATCTACAGATCTGTATGTAACACAGCCATGGCTCTCTTCTCTCCTGTACAGGACAGTTACAGGTGCAATTCCACCCTGCTCCCATTGAACTCTAGAAACATTTAATTATCCATTAAGAACACAGTGAAAACCTGCTTCCCTTACAGCCCTTCAAGCTGTACTCTCACTGGCCTGTTTAAAAAGGCAGAAACCCCTTATGGCTGGCCATGGTCACACCCTACCTGGAACTGGACCAAATTTCATTTAAACTTCAGTAAGCTCTGGGAGAAAGTACTGCCCTGCGTATGTTAAGCCCCAAATTATTTTGTTGAGGCTGATCACAACCAGTGCAAACATCTTCCCGTTACAGCTGGGATCCCACTCCTTTCAGCAAGGGTTCACTCAGTGTGAATGAAGAGGAAGAGTTTGCCCATTAATTGTTTTGCAGAGCTGAGCTTGTCCTTTATGACTTAAGCTTCTCTTTTCATCTGAAGGTGCACAGACATGGGCTATGTGGTGTCCAAGGCTGAAGCTGGGAGAGGTGAACTTGCTGACTGGAGCCAATTTGTTGATCCTGACTGTTTAATGCTGTTTTTTCCCCTGGCTGTTTCATTTTTGGAAAGTTGCCCTGCTCATATCAGAAACTATGAAGAATCCTCTTTTCTCCCTGCTTACAAGTTGTCTTCTTTATATTCCACAAATCACTCTTCTGTAATATATAATCAGGAATATGGACGGAAATTCAAATGCCAACAGTAATAGTCAATGGTAATGGAGTCTATATTTATGAATCATGTCAAAAACTAATTTCATTGCTTTGAGCTCCTTACCCTAAGGAGAAAATATGTGTACTTACGGACCTGAAACCTGAACATCTACAAGACAGTGGAAGAAAAGTGGTAGCTGGTTGTTTTGCAAGAGCTTTCGCAAGGTTTAGAAGTCTTTCACATCTTTAAGTCCACCAAAGAAATGTATCTAAAAATTCCTCTCCTTTTTTACAGTTTTCTTCTTTAGGAAAGAAAGTTCAGGTACACAACTGCTTAAGATTCAACTTCTCTTAACCTAGTGAAATAGATGCCAGCATGCAGTTCTTCCATACACAAAGATACAGAATTATAAACATAAAAGAAATAATAAATGCTCCCAGCATGCAGACATTGTTGGTAATCAAGAGATCTCATAGCTGTGCATTACTCTGTGAGTAAGTGTGCACAGAGTCTTGGCATATTGAGACAAGAGCTGTGTCACACCTTCACCAAGGCATGATACTGTACAAATTGTAACACACACACAGAAAAAAAACAAGATAATAATTGACCTGTGAACTGCAGAGCGGTCCCTGGACCAACAGTGATTCCAGCAAAAACAGGCAGTTCTTGACATGCTCCAGCCTTGGTCACTCCCTAAAAACATTGCAGTTGTCTGCTGAGTGCTGTTGTCACTATGTAAAACTAGGTACAGTAAAATTAAATACATAAATAAGCATGCATATGATCAAATAAACTGCATAAAATATGACAAAATTTCATTGTACAAAACTTTGTATTGGAATGAACAATTAGTTTTATCATTCTGTTGTAGTTCAGAGTGAGATCTCCTCGAAAGGAAGAAGAAAAGGAAAGAAAAAATTATTAACTAAAGTACACAAATTTATAGCTAAAAAAGGACTCTCCTCCAAGAAGTTAAGGAACAGCAGGAGAGAGAAAAAAACCTGTTATTTCCAGTCCAACACAGTCTGGTATTCTCCTCCCCTGGGGGGAGTGGGGAGGGAAGGAAAGAGCCAAAAACCTTTTTCTTGGCTAGATGCGGAACCTTCTGATGCAGATAGTTGAGATTCTTTGTTTCAGTTTGGATGTGTCTATAGGAGATAAGTTCAGATCCGCAGAGTCTCAAGAAGAATAGTTGGGCACTGCTGACTGTGGCTGACCCTCCCAGCCAAAATACCTCAAACTCCAGAAGCTCTTCCCAGGCTGGAGCACCTCCTAGAAGGGCCCCTCTCAAGTTTTATATACTGCAGCTGCGGGAGACAGTGTTAACGAGCCCAAAGGCTCTACAGCTGTGGCCTGGGTATTCCAGGATTTACCACTGGGGGGGAGGAAGGGGCAGGGGGAAGTGGGGTATTACAGACCATGCTGTTTTAAAACAGCAATATGGAATACAAAAATACCAAGATGCATTTACCATACATATCATATGGCTAACCTAAGGCACATTCTCATATGTATTTGTACAGGGAGGTAGAGGTGCTGAATTAAGAAATCAAGTAACCCAGGTACTGTTCATTGCTTTTTCATATCATTCTGATATTCCCAAAGCCAAGGCACCTCCAGAGGATGAACTGTCCCACTCTGAAGAAAAGTGCCTTAGAGAGGCAGGATTAATTATCTTCTGAAGGGATCTCTCTCCATCAGGATTATGAAAGGAGCCTATGTAAAACAAACTTATACCAGATCCTTAACTTTCATGTGGCTGAAGTTAACTGATATGAATTCCTTTTCTGCATTAATCTGTGTCTGCTTGGAAAGCTGAAGATAATGACACTTCACTCTCTTAGAGTGCTCAACTGAAGATCTCTATTGTAGGTATTGAAGTGAAAATACCGCTAGGAAGCATAAAGGTTTCTGGAGGAAATGAGTTTGAAATAAGTGAGTCCACAATTTCACAAGTTTTCGGGCATATATTTAAATTAGAAGAGAAACTTCAGGAATTACCCCAAACCTCCTTTTTAAACATCACTGAAGTATCAGGAAATTCATCTGTCTTAGCAAACATCCTAACGTGCAACTCAGTGAAAAGAAGAAGCCTTGGCAATAAATTAATCTAGAAGCACATCACTCTTGCCAAGGTATCCAGTGTAGTAAAAATATATCAAGTATTCTAGGATAATGGAAAACACAGACTGTCATCAGTTTGTAGGGAAGTTACCACAATGGAGCCTTGTAGGGATTCTCACCAGGTTGAAATGACTGGGCATTGTACCAACATAAATATTTATTCGTGGTAGCAGTTATGGGAATATACACTTTAAAAAACCCACGTCACTAGCTTCATTCACAAAAGCTCTTCCTCTTCTTCTCTGTGGGTACTATACCCCAGAATTGCACCCCCAGTCCAACTTTCATTTTCCTCGTAGCCAAAAACGCACAATCTGCTCCATGTGAGGTTTTGTTTTCCGCAGCCATTTACCTATTTGTCAGATTTATTTGACAAATCAAAAGAAATAAGAAAAAGGGAATTTGAATCTCAAGGATCATTTCAATCTGATATTGTTGACGCTGGTCTAGTTAGTATCAGCTTTTGAAGACATTAGTGATTTTGCACTAAACAGGAGTATTGTCCTTGGAACATGACTCACAGGTTCACAGGTAATTCTGAGTTGGAAGGGACCCACAAGGATCATCTAGTCCAACTGCCAAGCAAACGCCCAGCCAGGGATCGAACCCACAACCCTGGAGCCATGGGTACCACGCTCCATCCATTCCAGCACATTTCCTGCTCTTCAACAACTTGACTTTTGATTTTGAGTAGGATGTGTGGGGGTTGTTTTATGCTCTTTTTTCCTTTTTTTTTCTTTAACTTTGCCTTTCCATAGGGACAGAATTAAAAAAAAAATCCTGCAGAAAACTGATGTATTTTTCCAATAGAAATATCTTGTCACAAACTATATTTTAATATAAAAATTTAAACTACGGCAATCCGGCAAATAACCCTGCATCCTGAAGAGAGAGGGGTGTCACATGAGGAAGAGACAAGCTTGGCTCCACACCAGGGTGCTGTGCTGGAGATGGCTCTACTGTGAGACAAGAATATTCCTACTCAAATGCAGGCATGTGACTGAGCTCCCCAAGTCAGCTTCCTTCAGCTCAGTCCCTCTAAATACCCCTGTGCATGTCCTTATCTTCTCCCTGCTGTGAAATATCTTAAATATCTTAGCTTAAACTTCACTAAGCAGAATTTAGGCCAAGGCCCATGGCCTTAACTTGGGCACATGAAGAGCAAGCTCCAGTCAGTTACTGAGAGCAAACTGGGTCAATCCCCACCATGTTTATGAGCTTTAAAAAATTATCAACTACTTCAAAAAAACTTATGAACTGTATGATTTTCTATGAAGTCACTTCTGCAAGGACATGGAATGAAATGCTGATTCTGAGGGACATTTGGCTGTCCTCGCACTCTGGTACATAAAACCTTAGGGTAACTTCACCCAAGAGTACCTTTTTTTTTAAATGAAGCTTTCAAATACAATGCCTAGATCCACCCTTTTTTGCCCCACTCCCAAATTTTGACTGTTACAGGTCTCAAAAGGCCCTTCCTGTTGAGGCTGCTGATGGATGGGCAGAAAGGAGATGGTGGTAGGTGTCGGAACATCTTGTGTCTCAGGGTACCACGTTCAGGTTGACCCCAGATAAGCACTCCCACAACCCCTCCCTTACCCTCATACTCCCAGTGTGATGGTGGAAGCACTAGGAAGAGCTAAAGGAAGAAAAATGTGGGTTGAGATGAAGACTGTTTAATAGGTGAAAGAAAAGGAAGAAAAAAGTGTATTACAAAGTCGATAGTCGCTCATCACTTCCCACAGGCCAGACTCCCAGTAATGGCCATTTTAGAAGCCAAAAGCCATCCCTCTTTTTCCCTTACCCCAGTTTTATTGCTGAGCATGACATATTGTGGTAAGGAAAATTTATTTGGTCAGTCCAGGTCAATTGTCATGGCAGGGCTGCATCCCCTCCTAGACTCTTGCCCACCACAACCTACTTCCTTTGATGATGGGAAGTAGGGGGACAGAATAAGAAACAGAGAAAGCCTTGAGGCTGCGCAAATGCTATTCAACAATAGCCAGAAATCTGATGTGTTATCAACACATCAACTGGTTGTGTTTTCAATGTATTTTGGTCACGAACACAAAACACCAAGGGTGTGCTGTGAAGAAAATGAACTCTATCCCAACAAGACCCAGTATAAATGTTCATGACCAGAACTGGTTGCATAATGCCATCTCACTATGAGATGACCAGAAAACAAGTCCTGTTTTTCTTCTGAACAATCAATCCTTCCAGTCTGCCAAATTTACAGGGACCATCTCTGAGTTCTTCAAAATATGGGGCTCTTCCATGAGCCATGGCTGTTGCTGACCTCAGCTTTGCCTTCTTCCTTCAGCCCTGAGTGCAGGAAATTGAAAGGGAGTGTTGGTATGTGAGACACAGTGTGCATGGAAGGGTGGAGATGACCTCTAGCTGTTCCTCTCATCCAAGGTCTCATTACCTGGAGGTGATGGAAATGCTGGGAATTACATTACAGAGCTCATTGCCGCAGTGGAGAGTTCAGCACAGGGAAGATGAAGGGTCAGAAGCTTTGGAGCTCTCTCTAGAAGAAAATATATATAAAGGGGAAACTGAGTGGCCAACTGCCTTCTTACAGCTCAAGACCTAAAGCTCCTTCATCACCTCTTAGCTCATTCCACTAACAAATTGGCTTCAATCTACTCAGTAAGTCCTGCCACATCATACCAAGCCCACTAGAGAAGGAAGATTGACTGCATCTTTTACATTTGCTTAGGGGTCTCGAACGGAAAGGTTGTTAAGTCAATCAAGACTGTATTTGTGGTCAACTTTCTTGTGAAAAACAATCTGTCAAACACATCAGCCTAATCATAGGGGTTCCATTTCAGCCAAGATATAATTAACACTCTCACAGTGACATTAAGTGCCATAAGAGTTCATTTTGAGACGAAATTTGGCCTGAAAGACCAGGACTGTTATTTTTGCAAATATGCTTTATAATATGATACTTATAATAAATCTGAACTAATATTTTAGATGCATTTAAAATTAATTGTGTATTTCTAGAAGGGCAACACATTTCAAAACATATTTTTCCTTCACTTTCAATACTGTAATTTGGAGTAGCCACTGTTGTTTAGCCCCTTATGTAAGGATCAAGACGGGTTTCTTTCCAAAGAACTGCTCAAAACCAGACGAGCTCAACCCAGTCAACTTCTGAGATTGGCTAAATGCTCCTTCCCTTCTTCATTTCTAGGCACAAAAACCTGGGAAAACCACTGTAAGTTCTCATTTTTCAGCCTACAAGTAACTGCAAGCTGAGGGCAAGTTTAGCCCTACTTAAGGGGGGAGGTAAGGATTTCCTTTGCTGGACAGAAATCTCTTTGCAAGTTAAAATTAAACTATATCAGAGCAATTTACAAAAAGATAAACTCAGGCATTTAGTTCCCTATCTGGAGAACTGAATACGGTAAAGAAGCTGAAATTAATCTGCATTTATCATCTTCTGGTATATGGGCTGGCAGGGTAACCTGCTCTTATGTAATTGGACTAATAGCCGTGGTTTATTAATATTGTCAAATCAGTGCTGTCTAGTAAACTTCCCTTTTATCTCACAATTCTGCCTTATCTGCCCTGAGGAAAAGGACTGGTTTTCTAGAAGCTCATTCTTCCACATCATGTGTGAATCAGGCAATAGGCGTGGACAGAGCCAAATCAGGGTGCAGCCCCGGTCATTTTAATGAGGAAGAAGAAGCACAGATTGCTGGGTTTGATGAGCATTGTACCAGCTATTGCTGCGCTGCTGCACTTCAGCTGCCGATGGCTGCCAGCAATCCCTGACACTACAGATACCCCAAATCCACAGTAATGCTTGCTAATCTTGCAGAGAGAAGCCGTGGTTGTAACAAAGGGAAGGAGCAGCTTGATCTGTTTTGCCATAGGGCATCTCAAAGCAAATGAAGATTTTGTATTTATTGTCTTCTTTGATGATGAAGCATTACAAGGGGAAAGCACCTACTTGTGTTATGCCTCTGCTATCCTCGTGAGTCTGCAGTTTGCCAGGCTGCAATTTGCACAGACTCCATTAGCAAAGAAGTTGCTACACTAGGAAGGAGGGCTGGGCATGCTTGGAGGCACTGGATGATGAGCAGGATAAAAGTAAATAAATAGGAATAGGGAAAAAAACCACAGGTCTGAGAAGTGCTTGCCTCTCTTGGTTTGTTATTTGAGGTCTGGTGGACCACTTTCCCAACCGTTCTCCTTTATAATTGGAGAAGCGATGGGTGAAGAGATATCTTCGGTTCCTGGTGATGCTGCCTGTTTTCCAGCTATAAGTCCTCTGCCAAGGTAAACTCTCCTACATTCCCCACACATGAGTTTTGTTTTTGTGATTCCTGAATATTTACTTCCTCAATATACATAGGGCACAACAGTTTGGGCTAAGGTAAAGAAGTGATAATATGTACAAAAAAAGGAATGTGAAAATCAGTAAAATAGCTGTGCGAGACATAAGTTGAAGATAGAAGGAGAGAGAGGAGAAAAACCTTCCTGACTTGAAAGAATGGAAACATGTGTTTTGGAAAAACAATGAACCCACAAACACCCAAAATTTGGGGAAGAGGTGAAGAAGAGGAGAGGATCATTCACATTTATGAACCCCAGGCCTCTTGAGCCTCTCTACAAATTATGGAAGCACACATCTGACACCACTGAAGAGAGGTTCAGCCAAAGCCTCACATAAAATTGGGATTGCCTGGAGTGGACTTCTACTCTGCCCCGTCCCTTCCCTAACCCAACTCCACTTCCCTTGATCCTTTTTCTGTTCAAAAATATATTATGAACAAGCAAGTGGGAGAGACAGGGCAGGTGTGCTGGATTCCCACTACAGCAATACAGTTATACTTATGTAGTGTTGTAGTGGTTATACTGGTATAGTTACAGTAGCTGCATCCCAAAATGACTGTGGTGGCATCCAGAGCTCTGTGAGGAGAATCTGCTCCTGTTCCCTCAGAGGTCAGTTCAGCTCGCCTCACCTGTATCTGCAGCAGGATGTGTGGCCACCTGTGCTGTCAGGCTACAGGCACTGTTCCTCCCATGGCCCTTGAGGTGTTCATAGTCATTGTCATACTGTGCATCAACAGAGCTGCCAGTCACTACCAAATGTATTTTCAGAAATAGACCTAGAGAATTTCCACATTTCCAGTATTCAGTGTTGCGGTTCAGCTAGTGGAATGGTCCAACACCACCAATAACTGTTTACCAGTTTATTTTTTGCGATTTCTTCACCAAAAAGGTTGTCAGGCATTCTAAAAGGCTGCCCAAGGAAATGATTGAGACACCATCCCTGGAGGTTACTTAAAAAATGTGTAGATGTGGCACTTGCGGATGTGGTTTAGTGGTGAAATTGGCAGTGCAGGGTTAATGGTTGGACTGCATGATGTTGGAGATTTTTTCTAACCTAAACAATTCTATCCTTCTCTGTTTTTCTACACCTTAACAGTGAACTTCAGGCCCCAGTCAATGCTACCTAAAAGGGGGTTGTAGAAAGGCAGGGGTTGGTCTTTTCTCTCTGGCCATTGGAGACAGAACAAGAGATCATGGTCTTAAGCTCCAGCAAGGGAGGTTTAGACTTAACATTAGGAAAAAGTTTTTCACTGAAAGAGTGATCCGGCATTGGAATGCGTTGCCCACAGAAATGGTTGAGTCACCATCCCTGGAGGTGTTTAAGGGTAGATTGGATGAGGTGTTGAGGGTCATGATATAAATGTTATAGCTGTTACGTTTTAGATGGATTATAGGTTGGACTTGATGATCTTCAAGGTCTTTTCCAACCTTATCAACACTGTGATACTGTGATACCTTGTTAATGTTGATGTATATTAGACACGAAAAGCGCCGTTGCCTCAGTGACTTGGCTTAGTAAAAAAATGTTAATGCACCATGAAGCCTTTTTTTTGGTGACCACAATAATGACAAAGAGTACAATTATGGCCATGTCAAACAAAATGCCATTTATACCAGCCTTGTCAAAGTTTTTTATGTCACTTACTTTGATTAAAGGTTTTTCAGTGGAATTGCTGCCAGAACTTTCATTGTCTGAAACAGCCAATATTGATAAAACATAAAAATGTCTCTGTCTATATGTTAACTCCTTCTCCCAAGGAAAAAAAACAAAAAGAGTTTGTTCTGTTCTTTCCCTGTTTTTTTTATAAGGTGTGACATTAATACAAAAGCCTGGAATTACAGCAGCCCAGTGAGAGGAGCTTCTCTGGTTCTCATCCTGGAAAGTGACAAGAGTTTCAGAACATCTTTCAGTCATCTTTCAGGACCTTGCTGAACTAGTGCTTGGCTGACAATAATTAATCAGTATGCAACAGCCAGGGCTCAGAGACTTTGCACACCAACTGGTTAGAAGAAGAAATGGCCCAGAGTGGGACATCATAGTCTCAGTGCCCCTTGCCTGATACCCAGAGCAACTCTCCCTCTTTCTTTGTTCACTCGCCTGGGTCACCCTATCTAACTGAGGTGCTGTGGAGATATCTCTGTATACAACTGTTGCTTCTCAGAGCTCATGGCCTGAATTTACAGAATTCACAGAATCTTCTGAGTTGGAAGGGACCCACAAGGATCATCAAGTCCAACTCTTAAACAACACCACTGCCTCCCTGGTGGGAATGGAACCTCCAGCCTCCTGCATGAGAGGTGAGGACATTCATCACTCTACTAAAGTGAAACTTCAGAAGATATTAAATCCATATAACAAAGCTTTCAATCATCAAAACTGGACTTATTAGCAGCTATGCTCTTGTATCTGATTGGTGTAATAACAGACTAATACACAATCAAACCCATGCATTTTTTATTGCAGTCTGGGCCATGACAAATGTCTCAATGTTATGTATGCCAAATGAGAGGTGACTTAACTCCTTTTGCAAGTATTTGCTCTCCAGTGGAGAGCTTTTCTTTCCATACATTCTTTTCATTAGCTATGATGTTTTTGAGATTAGTTTTACTCAGAGAACGATATTTGTTTTAAACTAGTGTCACTAGTTGTTCCTCTTCTCCCTTTCCCTTTCCCCTCTTTCTTTCTCCCTAAGCATTTCAACTATGGCAAATGTGTTTGTGACCAGGTCTTTCAAGTCACCTGAGAGCTGCCACAGCACTGTGGGATGCAAAGGCTGCGTTTAATCAGAAGGAAATTCTCTTTGTATTCGCCAGCCCCTGGGTCTCCGTGCCCATTTGCGCTTTCTTCACTCGGTGCTCTCCGTGTGCCACCTGCAGGCTGAAGCCACCGAATGTCCCCATGGGAGTGCTCCCAAGGTACGCAGTGCCTGCCTTGAATTTCTTTTAATTCCTGAGTATAAGCAAGGCCTAAAAGCTGCGTGTGCCCTACATGCAAATTCAGGCTCAAAACCAGTCGTCTATTACTTCTCTTGTTATTGGCTGTGTGGATAAGCTTTAGATTCTTCCTTTTCTATTACACACAGGTTTGTATGAATCCAATTTTCCTCGGGTCATATCACAGAGCAAGAACTCCAGTTTCATGGCTGTACACATTTGCATGTACACACTTTATATTTTGTCAGAAGGGAAAGGCAGGAAGGCTGCTATTTCTGTCACAAGCTGCTGTGCAGTTCACCCCACGTGATAATTTCCACAGCAGAGTTCACAGTGGAAAAAGCTGTCTGGCAATGAATAATCAGGTTGGTCATTAAAGAAAATTCTAGTGGAGAAACCTGGTGTCTAGATTTGATGAAAAGTTAATGAAACACGCACAAAATCCCAGTGATCTGCAGATCATTTTGAACAAAAGCTGAACTCAGACAGGTGTATCTGAGGTTTTTGATAAATGTTTCATAGGTATTTGTACGTGACCCCAGACACGGAATGCATCAGGGAATGGAGCAGTTAAACTGTCAGGTTCATAGAGGGAACCAAGGCAGTGAGGAGGATGAAGGGTCCCTCAATGTTTTCGAATGAGAAACAGGACACCAGTAAGAAAGTGAACATGAGGGCTTTTTAAAGTCTATGGTACCTTGGATATCAGCTCTAAGTAAATGAGCTGCTAATCAGTTGAGGGAGAGTCTAACAAAGATGTTATGATGCAGTGAAGAACATGATCCTCTTTATGATACTGCTACTACAGGGCTGGAATCAAATGTTGGCTAATGCTCTTTTTTTGAATCCATTGTTTGTCTGAAAAGCTTGCTGTGGTGTCCGTGTTAATTCTGGCCTGTGAACAAATCAGTGCAGCGTGGAAAGGGAATGTGTAATGTGCATCACGTGGCTCAATTCTAGTTTTGATAGTAAATACGTTAGGAAGTCAGTTAGATGCTATCTAGGAAAGGGGGAAATCTCTAAGGCTGCCAAACACTCAGACACTGGGTACTTGCAGCTAATTTGTTCAAAAGCTCACACCATCATGTAACATAACCAAGGCCAAACTGTGATGCTCAATGTGTAAGAGTTTACAATCGCTTTTTCAACTATGTGTAAATTATGAATGCGTATTTCTGTTCTGGCTTATGTAGTTAATAAGACACAGCCTGCTTGGAAATAGGCTTGTCTTTTTAGAAAGGCAAGGTATGTGTGAAACAAATGGATAACCAACAGGCTCACAGTTCTGGAAATAACACCTCCTGACAGCACTAGGATAGAGCAGCTCCTCAGCCAGGGGAAAGGCAGTCAGGCTTGCTTATGCAACATAACATGCCCTGACTGCCCCAGCAAGTGAGGCCCTTTTCCCTGTTTCACCAAGCCCAGTGAAAAAGCCCTCCATTAAGCAAGTACTTCCCAACAGGCTTGTTCCTCCCTGTATCTTATGGCTGTGCCATATCTCTGATACATCAGGTGCAGGTTTCCTTAAATTCTCAGGCTGAGAAAAACTCAGTCACCTACAGGCACCAATTAACCTGGAAATAGCATGAAACACTGAGCTGGTGGAACGTGAAAATACAAACTAGAAAACCTGAAGAAAAGTTCATTTCCAATTTCTGTGGCACACGGTCTTTAAAGGATGAAAGAGCACCTTGAGTTCACACAGATATTTTCCATACACATTAAGGATCCTTCCAAAGTAAGATGGCCACTGACTTAGGAAAAAGAGA
This sequence comes from Pitta sordida, assembly GCA_013390025.1. Classification (NCBI taxonomy): domain Eukaryota; kingdom Metazoa; phylum Chordata; class Aves; order Passeriformes; family Pittidae; genus Pitta; species Pitta sordida. The sequence continues at coordinate 95,507 of WEKX01012912.1, forward strand.
ATTCAAGATGTAAAATAAAAGCATTATGGCTGTGTATTTCTCTAGTCTGTTTAAGTGCATAACTGGGTCTGGTCTTCTTTCCTGCTGGTGATTTGGTTTCACTAAAAACAACACATCAAATGACTGTGTTTATTCTTTAAACTTAAAGGTTAAATAGTAAAAATAAAAGTTTAAGTATTCTGTATACTGAAGGGTTAAATACTAAATCAAGAATGTAAACCAAAATGTAAGTCAAAACAAGAAGTGGAAGGAGAGTGGCCACTTTATGAGCGAGAGCAGACCTGTTCAGCAGCTCCCAGCCATGGAGCTCTTCTCCAGAGGTTTTCCCTTGAAATCCTCCTGCCCTGAGCACCACAGCCTGCAGGATTCACACCTGCCTCCTGGGCAGAACAGGTAGGTACCTGATTTTATATTTTCTCTGCTGATGTTTTTCTTTTTCTTAAAATTAACTTTTGCCTGCTGGCAATTATTTGCTGTTTCCAGACAAGCTTTGTAAAGTCACAATACCACTGGGGAGTCATTGGTAGAACAGCCTCAGAAGTGTTGCTGACCTGATTGCAAAGTATCATATTAACAAAACAGGACTTTTTCCTCCCCTTGCTCTGCCTACCAGCAGGGTTTCTGCTCGATCACTCAGTATGTGGGAGTGGAATCCAGACACTGCTGCATTACTCACTGGTCTGAACAGAAAAAGCCCTTCCATAGGTTTTTCCTAATGTGTGTGTACACATTACAAACTGAACTCTGAATTCATTCTGAATTCAGTTTCTCTGGGTTTGTAGTAGTGATAAAAGGATCAGAGTAGGCTGTCTCTGTCATGGAAAAAGAAAATGGCTTTTAGCTTACTGATGTCTAATTTTATCCTTGGTATTTGTGCCAATATTTTTTGATGGACACATCAGCCTAGATATGCAAGATTATTACAGCCAAGTTAGCACAAATCACATTTCTACTGGGGCTAGAAAGCATTTTTGTGGTGTCTCTTCTTTCCATCCTTCATTTCAAGTACATATTATTGCAGTGTGTGTTCATGGCCTGTTTTATTAGACTGTAATATCAGACAACTGAGATTCAAATACCATTAATCCATTCATATATCATTATCTTAAATACAAAGCAATATTGTATTTAGGATACATTGTGCACATTAAATGAATGTGTTTAATTACCTTCAATAAAGTTGAATAAAGCAGTAAGAAGGAGGTAATTGCTCAAGTAAGAAAGGACCTGAGCTTTGCAGGGGAAATATCTCTTTCATAGGAAAATGAACACTAGATAATGCCAAGTGTGCATTTGTTTGACTTGAAAAGCAAAGAGAAGATATAATGATGCTAGATGACAAAGAGTCATTGATCCGGAGGGAGACATAAGGAAATCTACTTTTTTCAGCGTATGGAAGACCTAAATTTATGGTAATCTGGCACTAATCTTGACAATGAACAGACTTTCAAGGGATATGTCTTCAGTGTACAAAGTTTAAATGCAGTGCCATAAGAAATAGAAATGTTAAAAAAACATGGTTTCTGAGAGACAATAGGCGCTCATTGGGAAGAAAAGCGGTTGTGGGATTCTAAAGGCAGTGACTCAGCTCTGGGAGCAGCTGCCAGAACTAGCCAGGCTGAGAACACACAGTCAGAGGCTGGTGAGGACCCCACTGCCAACCCCAGCATTGCACACAGGATGGACCAGTCTCTTCCTAGTGGTGTCAAACAGCAGGACAAGAGGCAATGGGCAGAAACTGATGCACAGGAAGATCCACCTGACTATGAGGAAGAACTTCTTCACTATGTGGGTGACTGAGCACTGGAACAGATTGACCAGAGACGATGTGGAGTCTCCCTCCCAGGACATATTCAAGAACCATCTGGATGCGACCCTGTGCCATACGCTCTGGAATGATTCTGTTTGAGCAGGGAGGTGGGATCAGATGATCCACCGTGGTCCCTTCCAGCCTGACACATTCTTTGATTCTGTAAAAACCCAGTGAACCCCCAGCTTAAAAAATAGCTTCCAAATGGGCACTTGGGGGCAGTGGCTGCTCAGCTGTAAAGGAAGGCAGAACCTATTCCCCAGTTGCCGGTCAGGAACAGTGTGGTCACTACCTTAGGCAAATAACTGGCAGTCTGGGCCAAACCACAATACCTTCAAGACTCGAGGGCTTCAGTTTTCAGAAACATGTTAATATTCTGGTTATTAGTATTAATAACCAGACCTGAAGTATGAGGTGATTCTTTTGTTTTGACTTGCCTTCATTTCCTGGGGCACCATACAGCTATGAAAGGGCTCAGGAAAAGAGGTAGATGCTGCCCTTCAGAGTTTGTCCCTTCCTCTTTACCTCTTAGCTGTGCATGGGTTTTTACAGAATGAGTTGAGAAGCCTGACTTGGAGAAGGCTGCAGGTGACATTTGTATCGAGACCTGATGTTGGGATGGCCATTCTGTTTTTTATCTGTCTCCGTTTGAATGCGCTATTTAATATCAACTCCTTGAGCACTATTAAGTGCTTTTTTGGTGAAATCAGAATCACAGAATCACAGAGTATCCTGAATTGGAAGGGACCCATAAGGATCATCGAGTCCAACTCCTAAACAGCACCACTGCCTCCCTGGTGGGAATCGAACCCTGGTCTCCTGCGTGAGTGGCAGGGACACTCACCACTGTACTAAAGTGGATTTTCAAATCCTTCAGACTAACAAACAACAAGGAGAAGACAACATAACCCTTTCATACATCTTGTTACTCATAAAACAAGCTCCACAAAATAGGTAGGACGTTGGGGGGGTTGGAACTAGATGATCTTTAAGGTCCCTTCCAGCACAAACTGTTCCATGATTCTGTGAAAAGAGGTATGGGTTCAAAACTTGCTAATAGTCTTGAGAAAGTCCTCTGAAAAGTGCATATAACCAAGGCTGTATTAGTCAGCATGACTTTTCCTTTCCACGGGAAAAGAAAAGATTCCCTTGGCATGGTTTCAGATGTGCATAGACAGATGTGACTGTCTCTACCTCCACCTCACCTGAAGTCAGCTGGACACAGGCTATTTTTGATCTTCAAGGCCATCTGTCTGGGCAAACATCACTCCCTGCCCAGGTGAAAATATGGGGTTTTTTTTAGCAAGGCTTCCTTTGGAAAAGGACTAAGATAGCGTTAGGATGTCATCAACCCTACAATAAAGGATGATGCATAAGCAATTAGGGCTTCTTTAAAACTTTGTGAAAAAATATGGTAAATTTGTTGGGATTTTATCACAAAGCGGTTTATGAATCATAATTTCAAGGTTCAAAAGGACAACTAAGACAAACGTCAAGGCTCCATTCTTCAGAATTCTTCTGAGGAGTCCAAAGCAATCTGATGAAAATAAGAATAGATGAATTCCATGTTCCATCCCCATCAGAAATTTGGAATTAAAATTAATACCTAGAGGTTTAGTGGTGCAAACAAATAGTAGAGAGAAGATTTATGGGATTTTATAATTTCATTTTGTTTCTTTTATTCTGTGCCAAATTGCCCAGACTTTGATGCATTAGGACATATAAACACACAACTGTCAAATTCAAAGCACAATATGGATGAAAAAAACCCTCATTTAAAATGAAAATAATGAGATCTCTTTGTCTACCTCTTCTGAGATCTCACTTCCATAATTACACAAGAAAGAGTGAATTAAGACCATAAGCAAAACTCTTTTTTAAAGATTCATTAATTTTTTCATGTTTTATGCACAAATCATGGCTGCTGATTTTATACATTATTCATTTTTTTTAATAGTCTAGATTTGGCCTCCTCAGCTTGTCAACCAAGTAAGGGAGTGCAGTGTTTCACATGAAAGAAACTGCAGAAGAAAGGCTAGAGTGGCACAGCCTTTAGGGACCTTTCCTGACATGAGTCCTCATGGGCCCTGATCTTCAGAAGAGCAGCTGGATGTGCCCTGTCTCACTTCAGGGAGTACAAAGGACAGAAGTGAAGCGCTCCAAGTAGGGGAGCTGCAGGACCTGGCTCCTCCTGCAGTGTGGCTTTGATGTTGATGTTCTTTAGAAGCAAACCCAAGAGGAGAAAACTACAGACTTAAAACATAAACAAATATCTAAATTAAAGACTATTATTTTCCACAGGTTTTGCAGCATATTGAATAAAGAGTCCTGTTTCGTTTGTTCTGATCATTCCAAGGGCTATCATTCTTGCAGGGTTAATTTTATTTTATCTTTTATAATTTCTGAATGACATTAGAAATGAGTGCTTCCCTTGGTCAATCAGTTCAGCACATTCCTCAGCAGAGAATGAGATGTGAAAGGTCATGGCCTAATCTCAGTAAATTCAACACAGACTGCCAGCACTGGGATCAGTGCTGAATCTACATACAAGTTGCCAGAGGCAGATCAGAAACTGGGTAGAAAAGCATGGAAAGTTTGTGGATATTCAAATATCATCCATCACTATTTGATAATAAAGGAGAAAGAATGAAAGAAAAAGTATTCTGAAGTAATCCTGTTTTGTTGGCAGAAGAAAAATAGATGCAGCATTAATAATACATAATGCAGAATTAACAGTCCTCAATATCTTCCTCTGAATATGGTAGCAAGGGTCTGGGTTTCATCAGTTTTTCATTGTCCTGAGCAGGTCATTTACCTGTGCGACTTTTCTCAATTAATGTTAATAACAGTTCTTTTTGGTGTAATCAGACTCTTCCAAAAAAAGCAATAAGCAATGTGGGATTAGCATTAATAAGAGTTGGGGGGGGGTTGGGAGGGAGAAGAAAAAAAAAAAAAGGAAATAAACCCAAGCATATTATGCCTGCTGGGTTTTTGCTCTTACAGTTCCACCTCCAGTATTAATAAGGCTCTGGGTAAAATTGGTTTCTTTGATGATAGAAAATATAGTGATACACTTCTAAAGGATTTTTTTTTTTCTGACAGAAACTGTTATAAGCAGAGCAATTGTGTGGATGCAATGAAAGTCAAATGTCAGAAACAGAGCGTGAATCTTTCCCTCTCAAATCATTTAACAATGGCAGCACCTGTGCAAATAGTCATTCAAGAGAGGAACCACACAAACCTGACTACCACAGCAGCCTGAAATCCTTTCCTTTGTAATACATCGGCGGCATGGAGATGTAGATAAAAGAATCTAGAGGAGCACAGACTATGAATCACAGAATCACAGAATCAGTAAGGTTGGAAAAGACCTTAGAGATCATCGCAAGGGCCAACTCACATTTAACATGCACACATCCCCCTCCATCCCCACCCCCTTCCAGAAGCTAAAAGAGCTGTTCTGACTGCATTACAGCCAATTTCTAGCGATGGCTCTCTGACTGTCACAAAAAGTGTGAATTTAATCTCTTATGGGTGGCAGGGGTTGGTTGACTGGAGACAGCTTTGAGGAACAGAGCACTTAACTGTTTTGTATGTTGATGTTTCATGCCTGGGTAGAGGAGAGATGATAGGGCAGCCACCAGTTTGGATAAACTGGATAAAAAGCACCAAAGAGGCCTCATTACTACTCTTCTTCAAAAGCTCTCTGAGGTGCAGCTTCACTGAATGTGATGCATTCAAGCTATCAGAAGAGTTGTGATATTTCACAGATAGGGTAAGGAAATTAGTAAATGAGATACCACTGAGGCGCCTCTCTGTATCTGAGAGGACTCCAAATTATCCTCATTGAACCATGGCAAGGAGAGGGAATGTGAAAGAAAACCCACTCAGAGGAAAAGGGGACGATGAGGACAGAGACCACTCCAACCAGAGAGCATTCAAGCACTCAGGCCTGAATCATCTTCCCTTTGCTGCCATCTGTAGTTTATTTCAGGGCTTTCCAAGCCAGGTGGTCCCTTATTACAGCAATCAAGGAAAGGCCAAACTCCTGCAGTGTCTAACACTCATCCCCTCCTTTATCTCCTCTTCTTTCTGTCAAATAAGGAGGGAAAAAAAAACAGTAATAAAAAAAGGGCTATTTCAGAAAGTGTAGACCATTATGCATTATTTCCAAAGACCGAACACTGCTTGCAGACCACAGACAAAGGGCTTGTGAGGGTTTATGAGCAATGTTATTTGCTGACCTCTGCCACTGGTCATACACAACTTCAGTGCCCCACAGGATCCCTCAGTGTGGCAGGACACCTCACCACATGGCTTTGGGCCACAGAGGACACTTCAGGTGGGGTCTACAAGTGGCCTTGGATACACGGGTGGAATAAGCGTGAGGTGACCTTGAGGATAAAGCAGAAGTGTGTCTTGTCCCTGTGAGCAACCTCAGGAACTTCGGGAGACTTTGAGGAGCCTCAGTTTTTTCCCAAAGCCTTTGCTCTCCTTTCCTAGCCCTCAAACTGCAGCAGCTTCAATGTGACTGAATCTATCCCCCTAAAGGGCTGCAAGTCTGGCCTTTTGCCATTCTCTAGAAAAAACTAACTTTTCAAGAGACTTGTTGCAAACAGTATGATCCTGAGACTGGAGCTCTCTAAGTGAGGTTTTTAAGAGGGGCATGGCATTTGTTAGTGCTATAACACAAGAACAAATGAAGCATATAAACAATTTATTCTCATCTGTCACAGGAGCTGCCCTACATAAAAGCCAGATCACCTTTGGCCAGTGTCTGAAGTATTTCCAGAAAAAGCAATATGTACAGTCCAAGTATCATTTTGCCTTTTTTTAAAAGCACATGTGCTTATTTTTATTACCAGATTGAGAATGGAAATGTGGTTTGGAAACACTCACAGAAACAGCCTGGTGCAAAAGCAGAACAATGTTTAGGCAAAACAGAGTATAGTTATATGCATTTTTGGAGGATCATACATTTAGGCGGAACTTTTTCACAGAGAGGGTGATCTCTCAGTGGAATGGGCTGCCCAGGGAGGTGGTGGAGTCGCCATCCCTAGAGGTGTTTAAGAAAAGGTTGGATGAAGTTCTTGGTGACATGACCTAGATATTAGGGTAGGATGAGGTGTTGGTAGTAGGATGGCAACAGGTCAGGTTAGGTAACAGGTTTGACTAGATTTGACTAGATTAGATTAGGTAATGGGTGATAGGTGATAGGTTGGACTTGATGATCTCTATGGTCTTTTCCAACCTTACTGATTCTGTGATTCTGTGATTCTGTG
>WEKX01012912.1:102648-165000 GCA_013390025.1 Pitta sordida
CAGGCCAGGATGCCATTGGCCTTCTTAGCCACCTGAGCACACTGCTGGCTCATATTGAGTTTCCTATCGATCAGTACACCTAAGTAACATTCTTGTTGGTTGCACAGTGTTATAATTTACTATCCCAGTGCAAAGGGTTCCTGTAGACCTGAACACAACGGCTTACTTCCAGTGAAACAAAGTCCAACACACATCTTGGTGCTCTGGCTGAGGGCTCCCAAAATATTTCCTGATGAGAGTACATTACTGTTTGCCTCAAATGCTTCATGCAAGATGTATGTGACAGGGAAAAGAGGTGTTCCTTTGCTCTGTCAAAGTTTCGGACCTGTATGCCAAAGATGAATATGTTGCTTGGTGCCGGCATTAAAACAAATGTGACATTTGTATATTCTCTCTCTCTCTTACTGCCAAAGCACATGGCAAATGTACTACAGGGAGTAGATTTTTCCATATTATTTTTCTAGATGTATCATCTTTACCACTCCAGCATCAATCCTTTTTGCTCTGCTGAGGCTGCAACATCAATGACATGATGTCCTCTTTCTTCCAGCTCTGTGTTTGTGTGCCTTGCCTACTGATAGCCTTGTTGCATGTAAGAAATATCTGCCTGATCCATGCTGGATGTTGCTGATTGATATGAAATTCAAACAGAGAAGTGCTCCAAGTGGTTCGCAGCACAGAATTATTACAAGAGGACCAAGTGAGCCTCACTCCTCCACTCCCCTCCAAGGACAGGGTCTGTGAACATTCTGGGGCTTTTGAGAGGTGCTTGTGTGGTGCTTATCAAGAGCACAGCAGGTTTCAGCTCCAGCTGTAGCCACAGAAGCAGCCCTTCAGTGAGGAGGATGTACAAGGGGCTCTCTGTGGCCTGGATATGCAGCAGGGAGAAGGGAGCAGAAGGGATCTCTGCTGGGGGCTTCCTTAGCCTTGCTGTAATATGGCATTAGGAGGGCTGTTCCCTGCTCTTGCAGCTAGGCAGTGTAAAGGGTTGATGTGATGGTGTCTTGGCATGAGCAGCACTGCAGGCCCTCATATATGCAAAATGTGGGTGCTGTCAGGGAGAAGGGTAAGTGGGACAAAGAATGTGCCCAAAGGCCACTCCAAGGGACAGGGACTTTGTTACAGAGTCTGTCTCCAGGGGATAACCGGTGCTGGGAGTGATGGAAAGGAGGCAAAAGTTCAACATTTTTTATTTTCAGGTACTTCTGTAGTGACATCCCTAATGCATCTCTCCGTTACCTCTTGCTGTTAAACGATGTCAGTCACACAGGACCTAAGATTGTCTTATTTCTTGTCAATATCAAGCTATTACAGCCCAAATTCTATAAAGGAATTGACATTTCAAGAATCAAGTAATGCGATTGTTAGAGGCAAACACTGTTTGTATGCAGGTCATGTCTCTGAAGGTCTAACAATGATTTTAAATTCTGCAGCCCACATCTCCCGCTTGGGCCCTGGTGGGCTGAGGGATGCTGAGCCTGTTGAAAGCCCCTGTTGGGGACACATACGACTTCAGCAGCAGGAGTGTCTGGGAAGAGAAAGGAGGCAGCCTCCTGGAGGAGGTTGGGAGAGGGCTGGTGCAGGAACAGAAGACCCTGTTCTCATTCAAACATCATCATGGTGCAGAGCGAAAGTGCCTTTCCTTCACCAATACATGCATTTGAATTCACTACACGACCACGGGAAAAAGCCTTTTGTAGAACACACTTTACTAAATCACAGAAACAAACACAAATGTTAATCAGCGAGATTTTCCGTAACATCTTTGCTAATGAAAACCTGCTTACCTGAATGTTGGCATGCATTTGTTTTCTCAAGGATTCTGCAAATAATAATAAAATGGATTTTGGGGAGTGGTTGTGGAGTTGTGCATTGTTTTTTGTTTGTTTTTTTTTCTTGAGGGAGAAAATGCTTGTGCAGTAACCAGGGTAGTCACTAGTGTTAAGGCTGCTACATTTTCAGAGACTAGGCATTAACATGAGAGTTGGTTGTACCACAGATTATTTGAATGCTCTTATTTGAGGGGCAAATAGTCATGGTTATTTTTTTTTTTTTAGACACAGAGAATATTTTAAAGACGCATTTGATTCTGCCTTGTGTAGCCCAGAAAAAAGGATACAAAATCACAGAATCACAGAATCACAGAATATTATGAGTTGGAAGGGACCCACAAGGATCATCTAGTCCAACTCACCATCTAACACCCGTACAGAATGCAGGATCCCTGTAGGTACAAAAATATTCTTTGTGTTTTAACACCATTATACATAGAATTCACCTTGTTTTTGCCTTTTCAAACTTCTTTGTCACTCTTTCTCTCAGCTAGTATCAAGAGATGATATTTTGCTGCAAGTAAAACAAAACCTTTTGTCTAGGATGTTTCCATGCTCTAAAATTAAAGTTCTATAAGCCCAAGTGACACTTAGGCAGGGGATTCAAACAACCAATTAATGAGCAGGTCTTCATTCAACTCACTGCATGAAGAGCATAAAGTTTATTGGGTTCTCCTGTCCTTCACAGATGAGGTCTTGAAATTCCCTTTTGAATAATTTCTTTTTTTTTTTTTTTAACTCCAAGTTTTTTTTTTGCTTTTGTCGGATCTGGGGTTTTTGTTTGTTTGTCTGTTTGGGGTTTTGTTGGGTTTTCTGGAGGGGGTTTTGTTTGGTTGATTTTTTTTTTCGTTTTGGTTTGGTTTTTAATTTTTGTTATCACAGTTGGTATAGAAAAATGAACATGATTTTATGGTTATATATTATAACTCATATAGTGTACACGTGACAAAAGGAAGTGGAAAATGGAACAAAGTCTAGTTGGAGTCCAGTAACCAGCATTGTACCCCATGGGTCAATACTGGCTTCAGCCCTGTTTAACATCTTTATTTGTGATCTTGATGATGGGGCAGAGTTTACCCTGAACAAGGATGCCAAAGACACCAGACTGGGAGGAGTACTTGCTGAGTGGCTTGGACCCTCATAAGTCTATGGGACCAGATGGAATCCACCCGAGGGTCTTGAAAGAACTAGCAGATGAACTCGCCAAGCCACTCTCCATAATTTACCAACAGTCCTGGCTTACTGGGGTTGTGCCACAAGACTGGAAATTGGCCAATGTGACACCCATCCACAAGAAGGGTAGGAAAGATGATCCTAACAACTACAGACCAGTCAGCCTGACCTCAGTCCCATGCAAAGTCATGGAACAGATGGTCTTGTGTGCCATTACACAGCAACTGCAGAACAACCATGACATTGGATCTAGTCAGCATGGATTTCGGAAAGGCAGGTCCTGCCTGACTAACTTGATCTCCTTTTATGATCCAGTGACTCGACTGGTTGATGGCAAAAAGGCTGTGGATGTTGTGTACTTGGACCTTAGCAAAGCCTTTGACANTAACTCATACAGTGTACACGTGACAAAAGGAAGTGGAAAATGGAACAAAGTCTAGTTGGAGTCCAGTAACCAGCATTGTACCCCATGGGTCAATACTGGCTTCAGCCCTGTTTAACATCTTTATTTGTGATCTTGATGATGGGGCAGAGTTTACCCTGAACAAGGATGCCAAAGACACCAGACTGGGAGGAGTGGCTGATATTCCAGAGAATTGTGCTGCCAGGGCTGAACATGAGCCAGGAATGTTGTGTCCTTGTGTCCCAGAAGGTCAAGAATACCTGGGGCTGCATTAGGAGAGTGATGCCAGCAGGTCAGGGGAGGAGATCTTTCCCTTCTACCCAAGCACTGGTGAGGCCACATGTGAATCACTGGGTCCAGTTCTGGGCTCCCAAGTACAATAGACACAGACACACTGGAGGTAGTCCAGCAAAGGGTCTAGAGCACCTCTCATGAGAAAAGGTTGAGAAAGCTGTGGCTGTTTGACAGAGCCAAGGGAAGGCTCAGAAGGTTTTTCATCAATGAGAACTAACAGATGAAGAAAAAGTGCAAAAAAATGGAGCCCAGTGGTGCCAAGTGACAGGACCAGAGCCACTGGACACAACCTGAAATACAGAGGCTTCACTTGAACACCAGCAAACGTTTTTTACCTGGGAGGGTGACTGAGCACTGGCACAGATTTCCCAAAGAGGTGGTAGACTCACAATCCTTAAAGGTTTTGAAAAGCTGCCTGAAGAGTTTTGGGCAACCAGCTCTAATTGGCCCAGCTGGAGCACAGGGGTTGGACCACAGAGGTCTCTTCCAATTTCAACCATCCTGTGATTCCATGAATAAACTGCATGTTAGGAACAAGAATTGGGATTTTTGAGATACATACTACCTCTACTCTGATGTATTTCCAAAGCATATCAAAACTAAACCATAAAGTTAATAAGAAGTAATAGCAGTGATATCTGAAAGGCTTCTTCATAGTCACAGAATCACAGAATATCCTGAGCTGGAAGGAATTTACAAGGATCATCTTTGTGCATGCCTTCCAGAAGTCCAACTCCTGGCCCTGCACAAGACAGACTTGAGAATTCCACCAGGTGACTGAGAGCATTGTTCAAACACCTCTTGAACTCTGGTAGGCTTGGTGCTGTGACCACTTCCCTGGGAAGCCTCTCCTCGCACTGCTCAAGCCACCTGCCACAGGGAAGGCTGTGTGATGAGTTCTGCGAAGAGCAGAGTTTACGCTCATGGATTTACTCCTTTTCCCTTCTTCTGTGCCTCCTTGTCCCTCTCATGTTGCAGCCCTGTGTACTATGAGCACAGCAGAGGACATTTAGTCAAAGTCTCCATGTAGGCAGTTGTCTGGGTCCATACCAGTTCCCCCCTGGCTCATTCCACACAGTCCCTCCAGCCTTTAAACTCCCTCACAGCTGCGGTCCCTGTAGCCGTCGCAGTGGAGTGGGAAACCGTGGGTTGCCTGTGCATACCTTGTGTTTCTGACAGCTGTGGGCCTTCCTTTCTTTCCAGCATCTGGAGACAAAGCTGATCACAGCTCAGCCATTCGAGGGTGTACTACCATTTTTATACTGTGTAGGTTACTGCTGTGGTGCTTCTTTCTAGGAAAGTGGAAAGCACAGAGGGAGCGGATCTGCTCCATGAGTCACTTGTCAGGCTCCTGCAGGCCAAGCGAAACGTGGAGTTTTAGCTAAGAGCTGCTTTTATGGGAAATATGGAACATGACAGTTGTTTGGGTTGGAAGCTCCTTCAATGACTCCGGGCCAAGTTTACCCAGGAGTGTGCATGCTCCGAAATACTCCCTAGAAAGTGAGGCTGGAATGTTTCATTCCTTTTTGGTCAGGTGCTTGTCTACCATGGACCTTGCTAAATCTGTCTTTGGTGCCACAGGCACCTTCTTGTTTCTATCTCTTCCTCCTGCCCCTTCTTGTTAACATTTTCATAAGGTTCCAATTTTTTTTCCCAAGAGAGTTTTGAAGAAATTAACAAATGCTCATGTTGCCATTTTCCCTCTATTTATTTTTGCTGTTTGCTTTTGGTCTGATTTGGAGAGACTGTGGTGCATAAATAAGCTATGACCTGTCATCCTAGAGGGAGGAAATGGTTGACTGTGCATGGAAAATATTCTCTAGTTTTCCTCTAATAATTTCAGCAATGACATCACACTAAATGAAGAGACTTTTTCCTGGAAGAGGGTTTGGTGTATTTCCTTTTAATCATCCAAGGTGTATATGCTCAGACTTTCACAGTAAGCCAGAAACCAATTTGGGATACGTATCTTTAAGTCCTTCAAGGTCTATATCATACCCCATTTAAACAACTAATTAAGGTTTAATTTCACTGTACTTTTCAGATACAAGGCAATCACTGTCTCCTGCTCTGCTGATAAGGACTGCAGCAACAAAGACTAACACTCCAAGTAGTAATTTAACAACAGAGAAAGGAGGTGAAAGTAAAAGACTTCTTCCTTTGAAACAAAGTAATTATAAACCTACAGTGGCCAATTCCTGCTGTGACAACCGTTGGTAAAACAATAAATGAGATATTCTTAACCTAAAGGCTACACTGTCATTTAGAGGTGGAATATTTTTTGTTGATTTTATGTGATCGGTTTTTTAGGGCGTTTGATTTTCTTCTGTTTCGGGGTGATTTTTTTTCTTGCTGAGGCTAATAGAGGGGGACTAGGAGCAGGGGCAACAGATACAAAAGTGAAGTTTCCCCCATGCTGCTCAGCTGGTTATTTTAGTCCTCACCTGTGAGCATCCTTCACTGCAGAAGGGATGCCTTTGAAAAGCCATATATAAACCCTTCATTGAGCAGCTCTGCAGCAGAGGCTCAGCTATCAGGTTTCCAGAACTTGCAGTTAAGCAGGATGTCTGGTGTGAGATGATTTTGTGACACAGATCACTATCGGTGAGAAGCTAAGCCGAAAATGACTTATTTCGTTTCACACAAGACAGGGAATGGAGACAGGACTAGACATAAAGTAAAGCACTGTAGCTAAATTCAGCAAATTCAAATGGGAGCAGCTTGCTGACTTCACCAGAGACTGGCTGCTGATTACAGTATTTGAGCCAGACTTTCCCAACTGCATAACACAATCACTCCTTAGAGTCCTAAGTCAGGATTTTACTAATTAAGACTACATGTCTGAATATGCAGTTGTACACACCAATATAGTCAAAACTTGATTTTTTTTTCTATTATGTTGGCTTTCCTTATTTACATTTATTGGGGAAAGAAAAAAAAAGAAACAAAAAGGAGTGGAAAGGGAGGAGGGACCATAGATTACATGCATAACAATGCTGGACACCTGCAGATATGACACATTATAAGCTAAACAAAGCAAAATTCAGGAAGTTTGATAACATAGATACAAAGACATCATCACAATTTTGACATTAGGTGTTTCCAGTCCATTATAAGGCACAGCCGCTGCTTCCCCAAGGTATTAGCATTTTCTTGTTCCAATACTAATTTTTTTCTTTTGTAAGGATTTATTGCAAGATCACAATGAAAAGGAGCAGAAAACGGCCTGGATGAGAGTTGCAATGAAACTGCATATAAAGATTATGAATCCAGATTCATAAAGAATATAAGTCCAGATACCCAGCCCAGGACTCTGTCTGCTCTCCTTGGGCACCACCTGCAGTCAGTGGAAGCTGGTCAATACATTTTCTGTATTTATCTCACCTGAAAACAAATGGTCTGAAAACAGCAGAATAATCACACGAGCTTCTCCACAACTGCACCTATTTCTTCCTTTCTTTGGATTATAGAAAGCACACAGTAAGTAGCTCAACAGTGGACACCTTAAGTGATACGGGATAAATCCCACCCAAGGTGTCCATCAAATGCTCACTGAACTAGGGAGACGTGTTTTGCATCCCCTTATCCCATTAATTTCTAGCAGATTGTAAATGTTGTTTGTGACAGTCAAGTACAAAACATCTTTCGACACATATGTGACTTAAATTGACAATGCATTTTTAATGTTCATTTTGGAATAGACTTATTCACAGTTTGCTGTGCCCCACGCAGTGGATGAAAGGCAGGAGATGAAAGCCCTACTATTATTTATACTATGGAAAAATATTTTATCTATGGTCTAAGTTAAAAAAATTATGGAAAGAAAAAGAATTGAGGGGTACATGGAGAACAAAAATAAGAATTAAAGGGTCCTGGGACAAATTTTATTTATGAAAGATGAAATTTGCCACTTCACTTCTTTTGGTCCCAACACTCCCAGTAATGCAGTTTAAGGTTCTGTGCCTCATTGACACTTCGCTGGTTTTGAAGATTCAGTTTTGGAGAACAGTGGCTGCTGCCGAGCAGCCTGGGGACCTGCCAGGATCTCCATCCTTGTGCAAAAGCAGATGCCTGGCTTCTCCCAGTGACTACACTCTGGGCAGACTGGGAAAGCCAGTGGATGCCAAGCACCAGGTCCCAGATAAACTAAAACCATGCTCTTACTTTTTCCCATCCGTGTGAGGCCTGTGCAGGGTCAGAGACATCCTTGGCTTTGTGCAATGCACAGGTCTTTAAACCAGAGCCTGCCTCAGCTGAAGTCAAGTGTGAACCCTTGAAGAAACAGTTCTGGAAAGGCTACCTTGAGCCAGGAGGGATCCCTTCTTGTCTTGGTGAACCTACCCCTTTGGGATGCATTGTATTGCACATTCTCCAGTAAGGCATGTCTACTTCTTTGAAGTTAATGTATTTTTCCATCCTCCAAATTCATTAATGTTTTTTGATTTTACTCGGCAGGAGGAAGGACTACAGCTCAAACTGTGACCAAACAGAATCACAGAATAATATAACCATAGAATCATAGATTGGTTTGGGTTGGAAGGGACCTTAAAGATCATCTACTTTCATTCTCCCTGCCATGGGCAAGGGCACAAAAAATCCACTTTAGTGGTGAATGTTTCCACCTCTCACGTGAGAGACCTGGGTTTGATTCCTGCTAGGGAGGAAGTGGTGCTGTTTAAGAGTTGGACTCAATGATCCTTCTGGGTCTCTTCCAACTCAGAATATTCTGTGATATCTGTGATATCTTCCACCAGACCAGATTACTCAGAGCCCCATCCAACCTGATCTTGAATACCTCCAGAGGCAACCTGTTCCATTGTCTCACCATACTCAATCTATTATTTTATCTAAATCTACTCTCCTTCAGCTTAAAATCACCCCCCCCTTGTTCTATCACTCCCTCTCTTCTTGCAGTTCCGCTGGAGTTCAAAAGAAGTGAGATGGGGAGAGGGTGCTCAGCAACCTTCGTCATACCACAACCAGGCATCAGCCCCTTTAAGTTTTACATTAAAAGTTTGTAGGAACTTGTACCTGGGACCTGGGAAGGGGATGAGCTCCGGGCATGATCTCAGAGACTGGACTGGTGACTTTGCAGAGTGGCTGGAGGATCCTCTGGTTTGGGCTGCCAGGGAAGAATGGATTTTGGCTGTCTGGCTGCCTCCTCTCCTCTCACGGACAGGACACTTGGACCCCTCTGCAGCCCACCCACCCGCCAGCACAGCACCTGCCAGTGCCACACAGAGTCACACCAAGGGAAAGGCTGCTCATGTTGTGGTGGGAAATCAAAGGTAACCTTTCAGAGGTTGCTGAAAGCTGTGTCTAGAATTTGGTGGTGGCCAACAGGATGAGGTGGTTTCAAGATGGAACACCAGGAAGAAATAAATATCGCGTCAACAGCTTGTTAGTTACACTTGTGGTTGTATAAAATGCATGAGGCTCAGCCAAAAATAATGTGGAAAAAAGTATGTCAGTTCTGAACAGGGAAAAAAATTACCTTTCCTAAAAAATTGAAAAATAAAAATGTGAGGTGGCAGGGCAATTGATTCCCCCAAATCAGAGCTTTTGATTGTGATTACAACCAGACTCTTGTACATGAGTGTACATTCCAGTTTGCCTGAACTGCAATGCAAAAGCACTTTGGACCTCAGAAAACAGTGTTCTGGTTACATAAATACAAGAAAACTGTATTTTCAGAGTTAAAACAATTCTCCATTGCTTTTCCTGAAGAAATATTTGTATTGAAACCCATAATTTGGATTTAAATGAATAGGAATTTTCTGACAGGAAATATTAAATCAATAGATTTGCAGTCAGCCATAGTGCAGAGCTTAGTTATAACTCATTGTTCTGCTATTCATGTATTAGAGACCAGTATTTGACCTTCCTTTGAATCTTGGCAAATCACACCTCTAGTCAGGCATTAAAGAAGGGGAGTAGGGTAGGAAAAAGCACACTCCATGCCTTCTTTTCCAATCTAAAATTAAACTTGTTTTTTAGAATAATAACTTCAGACTAAAAGTTAAGGAGTATATCAGGTCCTAACTGCCTATTAAGATTAATTTAAACCAAAATTTTTTCAAATCTGATTTCACTATTAGAAAAAAAATCCATGTACCCACTCCATAAATAAACACAAATTTGCCCTGGCATCATCTGAAAGAGCTCCTCCCCCAGGCTGGCTTCTTGTCACAGCCAAATGCTTAATAGGTTGTGGCTGGAAAATCCCAGGGAAAGCTGGAGATTTTTATGAGATGAGCACTGATTGTGCAGGAGCCTGCAGCTATTGCTGACCTGCCTCTTTCAGAGAAAGAGGATTATTACACAAAAGAGTGCTAGAGATATCATATGAAAAATACATTTTAATTTCTTTCTCAGCAAGAGAAGATGGGGAGAAGGGACATGGGAACAGGCAGAGGAACTACTTCTGCAGTGTTTTAGGTGGGGATTCCTTTAATATTATTATTGTTTTTGTTACTCAGAAAGTTCTTTTGAGAGGTTTATATGGATGCACACGAACAGACCCCTGGTCTCCCAGTCTTCCTTTATCTCCTCCAGACATACAGGGCTGGTCTTTTGCACACATAAAAGCAAAATACTCTCATAAGTATATATATTTTTCTGGCTTTCCCCCAGTGTTTCCCTTCTGCTACTCGCTCCTTACCTATTAAACAGATCGAACTAAGAGAAATGCACTACTTGTCTTGCTAATTACAGTTCACACGGAGATGCGTCAGCCTGGGCTTTTCTCTTAATTGTTGGCTGTCATGGGGGGACTGTTCTTCTTGTATTTACTGGCAGGGAGCCGCCTCCCTTCCCATCTTACACTGGAGAGCAGGGATGCAATGCCTTAGACTCAGTATCTTTGTTTAGTGCTCTCTACTCCTGCTCCCCGTCCCTGGCAGCCGCACTCACCTGGCGATGGCAGCTGTTTCTGCTCCCCCATTCTCAGCATCAGGTCCCTCCCCAGGTTCCCCCCTCCATCCTCCCTTCCCCCTCCATCCTGGCGCTGATTTTGCACTTCAAGCGGCTTGTTCACCTGTATCCATGACAACCAGGATGACATCACCGTGAGGCCTCAACATCACAGTGAGGACTCCAAAGCAATTAAATGCTAATAACGCCTTTTTAATTGCAGTTGAAATATTTCTGCTAGTAAAAAAAAAAAAAAAAAAAGAGGGGGGGGGGGGGTGTGAATGAGTGAGGAGATTTAGAATGTGGAGGAAAATCTCTCGCTCCTTGCTGCCCTCCTTTGCAGTAACAACACCACATTTTCCCCAGCCACCCCAGTAGCCTCAGCTGCTGTCAGAAATATCCTTGTATATCCCTGATGCAGTTGTCTGCATCCTCAGCAACACTACAACCAGCAGCAAATATTTGAGTGGCCACTAAAAGCTGATCTGCTGTTGAGATGGGCACAAGAGGGCCACCACTGCTGCCCCAATTCCCATTTATCAGGCAGGAAAGCACAGAGCTTTCTTCAGGCCCTCACCTCTCAAAAAGGGACTGAGCAAGTCCCTGGGCATGTTGCACACCCTGTCCCTGCAAAAGGTGTGTTGTTGGGATGTCACTTCTGTCCCTTGGCAGGTGGTTCCATTCAGACACAAAGGCACAACCTGACTTACACTTACCTGTCTCTGTGGCCCCTTGTGCTCACCCTGACCAGAGTTAGCTCAGGGAGAGATCCCTGGAGCAGGAGAGTTCCCTACAGGGCCCCTCTCAGGGGCTCTGCAGTGTGGGGCTGGTGACCCGTGACAGATCTTTTGGGGCTACTGTGCTGACAGAACTGAGCAGGGCAGAGCTGCTGCCATTTGAGCATAGATGAGCAGTTTCTAATGCCTCATCCTCCCCCACGCAGGCAACTTCTAGCACAGAAATTTCCTAGGCACAGAGCAGGGAGAAAAAAATAACTTCCACCTAATCAGATTTGTGTATGCGCAGCCCTCCTGACTCGCTTGCTGGCAATTGGAATTAACAATGTAGGTCAGGTCAGTGCCTGACAACCAGAGGCTCTCAGCAGCAGCCTTCCTGCAGTGAGAGAGCAATCACATCCCCCCAGACCTCATTCTCCACTTCAAACCCTTCTCCTCAAGCTTCCCCTGTCACACAAAGCAAGGGAGGTTTCCCCAGACCAGCTGCCTCTGAAAACCACCACCACAGCCCCTGGGTTGCAGCAGCACTCTGCATCCCTCTGTGAGCAGGGTGTGCTGAGTCCAATTTACTGGTGGTGCTGGACTGGGGATGCCAGGTGTCTGCATCTGTGGAGCTGCACTTTGTCTTCTGCCTGGGGGCTGGGGAGCAAATACTTCCCTAATCTACTGCTCACTTCTCCAAAGCCCTCGAAGTATGACTCCTTTTCACCAAGTACGCATTTTGGAAAGAGAAGGGTACAAAATCTCATCACCTCTAAGTCCTGAGGCATTTGGTCTACAGAGAACCCGTTTCTCAGACTTTCATTGTGCCAGACATGGTTTAGCTTTAGTTCATTACCAGCAATTCAGGCAACAATCCCACCCCTCATGGAAAACAGTTGCTCCTGCTCTGTGATGCCCCACTGTATCATACTGGGTTAGCTTCAGAATGTCCTAGTTCCTAACTTTCTCAAGGAGCAGGTATTTGATGTCCTACAGGACACTATTTCTTCTGTGGGAAGAGGGTCCGTGAAGCTGTCAGTCCAAAGGATGAGGTGAAACGAAGTGTAAGAAACAAATCTCTCTTAGCAATGGGAGTGGGTGGTCTGGACTCATTACTGAGAATCTCAGAAGACAAAAATCTTATGATCCTCACCAGGAAGGTTTTTCATAGAGCTGCCCTTGTGCTGTAACAGAAAGCACCACATGGAAAAGAAAAGGTAGAGAACCAAACACGAAAAAAAGAAAGGAGAAAAGGCAGAGGTTAGGGTGAGAAATAGGAAGAGAGGCCAGAGGAAAGAGGAAACAGCTATAAAGAAAAAAATGTGTCCAGTTACACTTGGGAAGAAAAGAAGGGAAGCAAAGTAAACTCTGAAGCTAGTCTTCAGGGCTTCCCTCTAACTGTTCTGTGTGAGGAGCTCAGGTATCAAATCTCAGATTATATGGGAGGACTAGATAATTAAATCAGTTGGAAGATCAACTGCCCTACTCATTTTTAAGAAATTTAATGGCCACAGCAACTGCTAGGGGAGCTGCTGGAATGTTATTTCATGGTTTGACGTAGTTATTACCATTTATCTCTATAAGGGCCTGGTCATCTATCACTGGTATCTGGCACTGTGGCTAGGAGTTAAATTACAGACAAAGATTACGATGTTGAACCATTTACTTTTAAAATAATGGACAAATTTTAGCTTAAAGAAAGCAGCTAATTTATGTAACCATCTTTGATGTTAATCCATGAGGATTTACGTTGCTTTTGTCCTACCTTATTTGTGTGAATTTCTTTCCTCTGTTAAGAGTGTTACTGCACTGTCTGGCTGACAGTGGCCTTTTAGCTGAACCGTGAACTGATTTAAATTGAGTATTGGACTAGTTTCCTTTGTGCTCTGTAGTCATAAAAATTGGGGAAGGTGTTAGCAGAAGACTAGTATGGACAAAATAAATGTTTAAAACCTTAGCTAGTTTGACTTTTTCTCTGTAAATATTATCCCAACACCTTATTTCCGCAGTAGTAAACTACAGTGGAACAGTATCCTCCCCTTGCTACAGATGATGTTGACCATCTTTTAAAGTGTGCTGAGGGAAGTCTATCAACTAGACCGAGCAAAAGCATATATAGCCAGTGAAGAACTACAAGAAAATACAAAAAGGAATTTTTATTTTTTAATCTTCTCATATTCTGGCTAAACCCCTCCCAGGCACAGCATCCCCAACACTTGGTGCACCATGGGTGCAAGCTGAATGATTAAGTTAAAGGTGGTTGGATGGAACATTGTTTGGAAAAGACCTGTACAGTGATCCCCCGTGTTTCACGGGTCTTCGGGTCTGAGTACCTTCTGCGAAGCGTGCACACCAGGAAGATAGAGAACTCATGAATATGCAATTAAGCCCCACCTGTCGCCTCCTGGGACTGCCCCGTGCTCTGTTCTGGCTCAGGAGAGAAAAGGGAATGCCTTCTGCTGCTACCTAGCTATGGATTTCTGGGAATCGAGGTGGGGAGGGCTCCTTGTGGCCGCACTGCCGGTGCAGGGAGCCCCAGGCTTCCGTTGCCACAGCGGCGGCGGTGGTGGCCTTCCAATGAAATTAGCTCAGCTGGACAGAGCATGGTGCTAATAACGCCAGGGTGGTGAGTTCAATTCCCGTATGGGCCAGTAACTTAAGACTGGACACTTTGATGGTCCTTTTTGGTCCCTTCCAACTCAGAATATTCCGTGAAATGTCTGTGAAACTGTGGGGCTCTGCTGAACCTTGGCTCAGGGGTGGTGGGCTGAGGACCGACCATGGGGCTGTGTGTCCCTCTGGGTGAACCCAGGGACCTCATAGACTGTTTTCACATCAGAAATCAGGCAGATTTGCCCACCCCAAGTTGGTGGTCAATGAAGGAATTGGCAAAAAGGTCAAACTGTGTTTGAACCTGAGGAGTGAGAAACAGGGGCTCAGGGCTCAGAGTGCTCAGGGCTCAGGGGGAAATCTGGTCATCCAAGTAGGGAGTATTGAGCTGTTGGCTACACTGGGAAGGAGAGGCGTCCTGCGCCGGGAGCTCGGCTGGGCTATACTGGGGAGGAGAGGTGTCCTGCCCTCGGAGCTTGAGGTATAGGCTATGCCTGGGAGGAGAGCCATCATGTGCCAGGAGTTCAGCTGGGCTACTCCTTGGAAGCCCTGGCCCCGCTGCTCCTGGGCTGGTCTGAATGTGAGTGGCAGCTGCAGCAGCCAGTGACACACCCCACACCGTCCCTTCCCTTCCCCCTGTGGCCTATATGGACCCTGTGGGAAACAGCGGGAGACGGGACCACACCCACCCAGGTGGGGCTGCAGCCCTGTTGCTCCTGGGACGGTGTGGGCAGGAGGGGCAGCTGCCGCAGCCATGGTGGGCCCCCCGTTAGGTAGAGTTACCGTCGGTTAGACAGCTAGGTAGGGATAGGCAGTTAGGTTACTGCTGGTTAGGTAGGGTTACTGAACCAGGGTCAGTGCCCATGCTGTGAGTGGAGTGCTCTGTCAAGAGGGGCTGACCTGACACAACGCTGGCTCGCTAGCGTTGCCATGGCAGTTCTCTAGCCAGCCCCAGCCAGCCCCGGTGCTCGTAGCCCTCAGGGAGGAGTGGAGCGGAGCAGTTGCAATGCAGATGGTCGCAGCGGAGTGCAGTGGTGACGGCCGAACCCAGACGTGGCTGTGGCATGGCGGTGCTCAGAGGAATACTCTGGGCCTGGTGTGGAGCTGGGAGCTGGCAGGAGATCTAGGGCACTGTGTTTACATTCCCTGGAGCACACATGGCAGGTCTGTCCTGTCCCATCCCCATCACCATCCCCACCCCATATGACATTTTATTCCACTCTGCCTCATCCTTGGAAGCGTTCAAGGCCAAGAGTTCAAGCACCCTGGTTCCCTGCTGCCTCTGCTACAGGGGCTGCTGGGGGAAGGGCTATGAGCAGGAGTTGTTTACATATTAATGAGCTCCTATACTTATCCATGAGCTGTCTATCTTCTCTGCATTTTCTGTGCATGCCCAGACCTCTCTTTTTGCTGGAAAATGAACCACAAAGGATTGAATGCGCAAGGAGCAGAACTGCGAACAACCAGGGGTTTACTGTATTTGCTTAGTTGCAACTGGAGAAGGAGAAAGATGCCACTGTTCTTCTGCTGAAGGCAGGAGAAGAGGACCAGTGTGGACACAGGCTCCTGCAGGAGTCGAGACCTGTTTTCAAGGACAACTGCTATAGCTGTGAGGAAGGAGTGGGCTTGGGGAGCACCAGGTTCTCCATACTTCTCCTTGAATTGAGATGGAAGAGAAGACAGCCAGCTCCCCTGCAGTAAAGCTCCTCTTTGTGAGCAAGAGCAAATCTGCTCACTCAGTATTTCCCCTTCTGTCACTTGAAGAAACATTTACCTCAGATACACCCAGAAGAGGCCCTAAGCGGGACTTCAGATGCTGCTGGAGCACCACTATCCCTGGGTAACTGCACTGCCCGAATCACAGCACCCTTCTCGCAGCGTCAGCTTCCATAATCTCGTTGTTTTCCATCTATTACTAACAGCAGAACTATGACCGACTTCGATGGGGAAAAGAAGCAGACCTATTAGCATTCACTGCGTCTGCTCACTGACAGCACTGAGTGTCACATTATCCCGTCACTGTAGGCATCCAGTGTGCCATCCTGCAGGATACATCCCTTGCATTTTGAGCAGCTGGATTCTGTGTGCTAAGTCAGGAGTCTGCCAACTGCCTTTCTCTGGCAGGCTTTCTCACGGCATCCCTTCTGCATTTGCAGGGGCGTTCAGACTGTGAAACACTATGAATTTCCATCGGTTCACTGGCAGAAGGACAAGCTGAAGCTTATGATTTGTTCTAGGCAGGCAACAACTTAGAGCTTAGAAATCCATCGAAGCTTTCATGTGAATCCTACAGAGCTATGCTAGGAGCTGGAAAAATAGGTGTCTACATTAACCCCCAAATGCAAAAGTGAGTATCTGAATTAACAGCCTGACTTTAGGAACCACAGCCTGCTCAGACCATGTGGAACCAAGACAATTTGTTTATGTGGTTTGAGATGCATTCAGAAGCCTAGGTTTTCATACCCAAATCTGAAAATTGCATTTTACAACCTGTTCAGGTCTCTTTGTACACTTCACAGTTTATTCAGGATGATGCTCACTCAAGCCATTACACAGCAATGCTGGGTGTAAAATAAAACCAGTAGATGTCTGCTGCATTACCACCACAGCACACCAATCCTTCCTGAATCATGAGCAGAAGAAAGCTGGGAGTATAAAGGGAATGCCAACTGGATACTTAGAGTTTCCATATGTGTCACCTGCCCACATGCTGTACTCCAGGTTCGTCCTCACTCATGGAAATTACAGACAGCCTCAAACAATTGATTTAAACTCCACCTTGTCTGAATGCTGTGAACTACCTGCCTGGCTGCTTGACCGACTGTAGAAATGGGAGAGGACTTTGTGCTTTAAAAGCTACATGTGATTTAAGGAGTGTTTCTACAGAGCTACCACATGATGGATGCCCTTGGTATCTCCTCACACCACATTTCAGCCCCTCATCTCCCCTCAGCCCCCAGCTGGGTCTCCCTGGAGGGGCCAAGTAGACTCTGGGCTCCCTGGACCCTCTAACAAAGTACCTGTCACAGAGCTGGCTCATGAAGGCAACAACAAAGCTCTGGGTTTTGTTTTTACATCATTTTCTTCAAATAGAGGCATGGATTGAGAGATTAACTAGCCTCAATAATGGCCATGCCTGTCGCATTCGACTGCTGGGAATTAGCTTGTCATTCTGTGCCTGGTTTACAAATGGAGGAAAAATGGTCTAGTCTCCATTCAGCTGTGCCACTCTTCACCCCAGAATTGCCTTTGCAGCTCATGTTTGAGCTGCAAACATATATTTTCTTCTTTCCTCATTACACTCCCAGCTCTCTCAAATATTAAATAGCAGGTGCTTAGAATAAAGCATATTATTCTGACAAACATTTTCATCATGAGCTAAATTGGCACACACTAACTGCTTTAAAATCCTTACTGAGTAATTGAATACAGCAGTACAGGTTACTATGCAGATGTCTGTCTCTAATAGTTTACGATTACACACATTTCCCAGCTAAAGGAAGACACAGTTCCATAAGTAGAATAAAAAAAAAAGGAGGACTATGAAGAGAGAGCAGTCGTGCTACCCCCATAGGATATTCTTAAAAAACAGATGGTTGCATTTTGCAGAGGCTTTTGAAGAAAACTTTAAAGAACTATGCAAATTTTTGCCATTGCTTTTTTTGCATATTTCTCCTCAGTTTCCTTCTCCATCACACATGATTGCAAATCTGTTTCAACCTATAAATAGCTTTCTTCTTGCAAGGAAAGAGCTTTGTAACTGAATGATTCATGTTCCAGAGATGGGAGGGGGCAGGGGGAGTTATTACCATTATTCTGTATCTTTTAGGAAATTCTAGGTTGGTATGCTCAGTGCTTTACATTTGGTTAATGTGTCAGATCAAAACCATAATCCCTGCCCCAAGGAGTTTACAGGCTCAAAGGGACACCTTCAAACTGTAAATTACATTCCTGTCTGAAATGGCTTTACCCACTGTTTTGACAGGTAGCACATATTGCCAAGGGGGAAAAGCCAAGGGAAAGTATGTTTCTCCCATTTCTGCACCTTGGATGGCGGCTCTGCTGGCACCCTGTGTGTAGCTGGAGTCACAGCCTGGCTGCCAGCCCCTTGCCCTTCCTCTGTTGTCTGCTAAGCACGAAGGTGTCACACCTTCACCTGCTGCTCTGTCCTGTGCCCGAGGGCTTGTCCTTCCTCTTCAGGGGGTGTGAGGCTCTCTGCTCTAGTGAGAGACATGGCACTGCCGGCATCCCTGACTGACGTGTCCCTGGCTCACGTTCAACAGTCACTCAGAGACTCTGACAAGGCATGCTCTGGCCACTGCCTGGGATGCCATGGCATCCTGCAAGTCTTTGTCCAGGACAAAAACTGCTTCCAAGTAGGGTTTCCTAAAGCCAACATTTCCCATCACTTTCTCTCCCAGTTAAGCATGGTGTCAATTTAAATATGTAGATGCAAGATGTGGTTCCAGATCTCTTGCATAAATGTACTGAATGAAATTTCCGTGAGTTTCAACAGCCTCTGGGTGCCCTGTGCTTCCACGTGGAAGGGTTGGTCTTGCTGTACCTACTCCAGCAGTAGGCAGGTCCCACAGGGTGACCTGGGTCCCTCATCATCCAGACTGGGTACCTGGCAAAGTGTGCTGCTTTTTTCTCTAGTCCATGTGGGTCAAATTCTTGGGGAGGAGTGACCGGTGCACATGCCCAGCCCCTTCCTCCTGTGGGGGTGAGACACACCCTGGGCCCATTCACAGAGACAAGAGCATGGAATCACTCCTAGAGCCTGGACACTGCATATGCCAGGACCATCATCCACCCATAGTGGTAAGACAAACACTTCTGAGTGATCTGTGTCTTGGGGACCAGTCAGGTCCAGCTGTAGCAACCCTACCCACATAACATTGGGGTTGGAAGAGCAGCTCAAATCCTTTGCTTCTCTCACTCCCAGGTACCAGAAATGCTCTGCTTTACTCCTTGGGATAGCTGCCCATGACGGTGAATCCACCTCCTCCAGAACTATTGCTGCTTGAGACTGTGCTTCCCTGAAACAAAAACAACCAGCACCATTTTCATGAAGTGGTGGTGGCTATAAATAGCTTGGCTTTTACCAGGCTTTCATTCTGCTTTATCTGTTGAATACCTGTTAGATAAAGCAAATCAGACCTATTAAAGCTCTGCTTTATCTTTATGTATTGGCAAATGCTGTTGAATCCCACATTAGTTTCAAACTGTGCAAACAATTTTGGTTTTGGTTTTCTGTTTAACAAAATAATCAGCCAGTAACAACACATGCTTTAGTGGTGCTGTTCTGTAATTTAGCAGCGCTAAATATCATTCAGAAGCTGATGATGCAGCATTTTACAATAGGTGATTTAGTATTTTAGTTCTTTTTCTGTCAGTCCTTTGTATAAAGAATAAGAGGAAATGGCAACGACATATCAGAAACTGCATTTCACTGCAAGCTGCTTAAGTTAAGGGCCAGTGAAGTGTGACTAATTCCCATATATTATTATCCCAGGTCTGTCATGTCGAGATAAAATGAATTAGATATCCATCATTACAGGACGAGCTATAAACTCATTACAAAATACTGTCTCAGTGCAATGGACACAACAGTGTAGGACACGTTTAGCTTGGCTTGTTTTTCCCATCCCAGTGGGTAAACAATCCATGCCTGCTTTCCTGCAGAAAGGACGATTATTCTTACATGAGAAACATGGGCTTTTTGATAGCCTGGGACAGTATCTGTGGCACAAGTCATCAATATTAATAAATCTTTTCTTTTTGTCAATACTTAAACCTTTTTAAGGTGCCTTCGATACTAAGAACAATTTGATGATGGGCCAGGCTGCTCTATTCCATGAGTTCAGGTATTTTTTAATATGCATAAATCTTAGAGATGAATGTTGAGAAGGTCCAGTCAGACCTGAAATGCTGGCAGTGTTTGAGATCTAACTGATCAGCAGACCCAAATTGAGCCTCTGCATGACGCAGTTAAAACCTGTTCAATCTGCTTCCTACAAAGTTCCTGAAGAGGAGCCATTCCTTCCTCTCCTTCACACCTCAGACCTCTCCACTGTGTCAATAGGCATCAAGTGAGAGCAGTGTTTGCAGCGTGTAGAAAAAGTCTGTTTGGAAGATCTTTGGCTTATTGGTTGTTTGGCAGTACTTTAAATCAAGTGGCCACTTGGGACAACGTCTTACAGCCCACATGACCCACACTTTTCTGTAGATATTAATCAGACCACTACATCTACCTCCAGATATGAAATCAGCCGATTTTTGCAGAGCATCCATAAAGATAACAGAAATGGGAAGAGATCAACAGTTGGGAAAACTGGGTACCAAGGTCTGGTATCCATACCTGGAGAACAACATTTGGCAACACAGAGAGACTGTTCTGACAACAAACATTCACATGAGATTGCGTGCAACATTCAGATCCATGAGAGGAAAATTCTGGCTGTAGATTGGACTGCATGTTTACAAAATACGGTTTTCAGAAACAGTTTTCTTCTTATATAAGAAGTAAAGAAAGCAGCAGCATTAGAACGGAAGACTCTGTCTGTCCTGCTCTGGCACATGCTAAGAAAAAACCCACAGGGGCAACTAATTTCCATTCCCTAGGGTGTAAGCTGGTACAGCTCCAGTGAACTCCATGATTTTTCACTTGTTGAAGAAAATCCCATGACAGCTAGTCAGTAATGGTGGATACCCATCCAACCCAGTGTAATCAGTAATGCTCACAGGAATGAATGCTATCCCTGAGAATCCATGATTTGCTTGTAGATGGTCCCAGAAACGCAGGACATAATAAAATTACCTTTTAAAAAAAAAGTTTGAAGGTGGAAATAAAATAAATAAAACCTTATGACATAATTTGTTGTAAAATAGCCTGTTTCAATTCATTTGAGATTAAACACAGGGGTATGAAGTTGAGTCTGCCTTGACAGAACAGGCCTGTAGGACAGTAGAGCTTCTCAGCATCTTTCAGAATAGGCTGAGGAAAAGGCCAGAAGGAATAACTGTGTCTTCATGTACAGGCTTTTATGCTTCTCCTAATGCCCACAGAGGCCATTGGTTGGTCTCTGCCTATTGGCATCAAGTGAGTCCTAGGAGTGACGTTTTTATCTGTCTAAGAAAAGGACAAGAGAAGTGGCTGTTAACATTACTGAGGGGAAATTCAATTTGACTTGGAGCAGAACAAGCATCAAAACCAGACCAGATGAACTAATATGAGTGCAGTTAAAGATATATTGCTAGAGTTATAGCAGTAGCAGAAAGGGAAGGAATTTTCTTGTATCAGGAATTAGAAGGTCTTTCAGAGGGCAAACAGTGTGCCTTAAGCCACTCAACAAGAAACACTGGATTCAGAATTGAACTCACAAATAATTCCTCCAAGTCAGTCATTTAGACATTACAGTCCATCTTTCTTGACAGTGAATGAGTCAATAATTAATAAATATTCCCATATCTGGAATATTTAAAGATTAAAATATTGAAGGATTAACTAGTATTGTGAAAGGAAACATGAATAAGCTTGTTCTTATCTGCAGAGCCGAATACCAAGTTAGTATTTATTTTGGTTTAAATTTCCACTTGTTCCCTCTGGAGCTGATGCACCCCACAATCCTCTGCTGATACAGTGTGTTTTCCCAGCAACCAACAACCTTCTGAATAAAATTGTCAAGGCTTGATTGATAAACACCAGGATCTAGTGCTAAACCAAGTATCTTAAGTCATCCATCTGGCTTTCACTGCTGCTATGGAAATCACAGGTCTCCTGGATGCTCCCTGTCGTAGCTGCTGGTCCTGTGCAGATGTTTTGGGTTCAACTGTTTTAGTGGCAGAACTGAGTTCCCATTGGAGTGTAATTCCACCATAGTCCATAACCAAATCCTCTCCAGTGCTCCAGTCCACAAATTCTTGTCTCTGTTTCAGTCACTTTTGCTGCGTCTGGAAATCTTCTGGGTCCGGTGCCTTGTCAACCTGTGTAACTTCTTATTGCCTAATTATCTGTTCCCGTATAATCATGAAACCTTTTAACATTTTTCTTTCTCCCCAAGGAAAATAGCTCTCAATCACTAGAAAATGACCTTCAGCTTCTATTGTGAACAGTGAAACAAAAAGCTTTCTGAGCAATATCAGTTTCATCTGTACTTTTCCATTGTCATGCCTTGAAGTCTCATTAGTTGCTGGCAGTTTCTCGGGGTTTTAAAGAATTTATTTCTGTTTATCCTAATTTTCTTGGCAATTTCTGTGCTGTTTATAAATTTAACTGTCTTTATCAACTGTCTTTGCCTTCCTCCTCTTCTACCTTCAGAATAATCCCAGGACTTGTTGTCATAAATCATTTGAAGATCCTTTATTCATTTATTCCAGTCTCCTGAGGTCTCCAATGGTACCTGCAAACTCAGTACATTTCATTTCTATTTATTTTCCTTCCCATGAGGAAGAATGAAGGGGCTCCTTGTACAGAAAAGGCTCACTGGGTAAAGTTGGAAGTGGTATTCCCTGCCTGTCACAGCATGGAACAGGGTTTTCGGAGTGCAGGGGAAGCCACACAACAAGAACTGTCAGCAGGAAGGGATGGCCTTAACATGTCCTTTACCTGACTGCTCCCAGATGCAGCTTTCTGAGCTTGGTTTCTTTTTAGTTTTTTTGTCTCTTAGCATTAACTGAAGGGAAAATATGCACAAACTGATGTAAAGCAGTGGTCCAGGCCTGCAGTTTGGGACATTATTTTGGATTTCTCTGCTATAGGATCTTTACTATCAGACTGAATATTTTTTTCAGCCCCTTACTCCAGTGATTTTCAGGGAAACTTGCTGTTTCTCCAGCTAGTATGGGCAAAATTGCAAATGCAGGCTCCCTTGGCTTTTTAGCTGTTTGTGTCCTGCTTGCATGAGAACAGAGAGCCCTGAGGTTGTTTGCAAGACTGAGTGTTCCCTGAGGTCGCAGACTGTATTATCACTTGAGCCAAATCCATCTCAGTTATTCTGACAGAAGTGACCCTTAAAATTCAATTGTTTTGAATTTTCTTTTAGATTTTCACTTTTATTTAACTCCCAGGCCTAATAAAATTATAATCATGGCTTCCCAGGATTATTCCCCTTTATTCTGTCTATCCTCTCCTTTAATAGTTTTTTAATTCTCTGCAGTTAAAAGTCTTCCACATTAATGTACCTGGTCTTTATGTCTACCATTTTTCTAGATTTTACCATCACTGTATTATGCTAAATGGTTGGGTTAATGGCTATGTCCCTTGGCAAGTTGGAAAATAAATAGTTGAGGGTTTGGGTCATGTATTCAGAAGGGATTATGATTCTAGACAGAGTCTTAAAGTAAAACTATCAAATTAATAGAGTTTCTCCTTAAAAATAATTCAACTCTTCAATCACTACAGTTTTATTCTGCCTTTCCATTGAAACACTCAATTAGTGCTTTTAAGATAAGTCCCTGTAAAGCTTCCCTCTTCTAGACAGGAACTCTTTCAAGAAAGCAACTCGGAAAATTCCTGTGCATCCTTTGAGTTGGGATTGCAAAGAGGAAGATGTGGTGCAATGACACAATATAACCTGCCTGGCAAACTCTGTATTATCAATGCCAAGTAATCTCAAAGTAGCTTAATTGCAAAATTGTCTGAAGAAAAGAAGCATCTTTTCCTTAAAGATGTTATGGCATTGTACTCTATCATATGTAAAGAGATTTCAAAATGTTATTTCTTACAATAATCAGACATGAATCTATGTATGTGGATTTTCCTATGGAATCAAATTCCAGTTCCACCAGATTCATCACCCAAATGCAGCTACTTTGCAAGGGCAAGGTTTACTACTTTATTCTGCAGACACTGAACTCACATTTCAGTTTCACATTGACTGATTGATGGACCCAGTATTGCAGTACTTTATTGTGTTTTGGAAACTTAGATGGCTTGAGAGACTTCATCAGACATCCAGGAGGTAAATTCACCCATTACACCAACTACTCTGAACTTAAGTTTTTGTACACATGAAATTCAAAACTCGTTGCTTTGTCTGATTAATTTCTTCTTCTTAATTTCTCCACAGATAATTCACCATAAACACCATACTATATACATCCTAAGATTTAGAACAAACCCTAAAGCCTGGAAACTTCACTGTCTTCTGTGGAGACAGGAGTCTGTGTTCAAAGGGGAAAAAAACATCTGAAATTAACAATAAAGATACTAGTTTCATAAAATACTTTGACTGCAAAACATTCACATTTCTGTAAGGCCTGCATTGCTACTTGTGATTCTTCTTTCTTTTTGCTTTTTAAACCAAGCTTGTTGAAGGAAGCAAAGGGAGGATATCTCAAAAATTCTATTTTCTTGAAAGAGCTCAAAGTAATTGTGCATTGATTCCTTGGAGAAAAAGAAATGCTATTTATCAATTGATTTTAAGAGCTAGAAAGCTGCAGTTTGAGATCGCTGGCTGGCTAAAGAAGATGGGGTTTGAAAATAAGAGAATAATAAACAGCCACGGTTTGGTCACACAGGTATGAGGTAGACAGTCAATGTCCCCCAGCAGTGCTGCTTATCTGCTGATGCAGCTGTAAGTGGGAATAAACCCACTCCAGCCACTAAACCAGGTCTGGGCATTTGGAGAGATGCTACAAACTCTATAACAGAGGTTAGGACAGAAAAATAAATGAGCCACTCTTGGGCCATTTTCAGAGAGCAGCTTAAAATACACATTTCTTTTCATGTTTCTTTCATCCCAGACTTTATCTGGGAAACTGCTTGGATGCCCATAGACAACTGCAGTGCTGTAATAATGAACATAAGCTTGGGATCATGCCTGCTACCTTAAGCATATGAGGGACTCTGGGGAAAACACCAAACAGAAAACTCACCTTGAGATAAAAATAGCCTGAAGAAGGAGTTTTTAGATTAATTTAGTCCACATATTATGGTCTGTCATGCTCGCCATCACTAGGTCTCATGGAGGACCTGTGGGACTCCACCAGCATCTGCATAATCTCAACATTCATTTCCACTACTGGAAGCCGGTTCATTACACTGCTGTCCTTGGATGGTGAAGGAAACCCCAAAATGCCAAACCCCCAAAAAGGTCAAGAAGTAAAAGCCTTTCCCCTTGTCACGGCCCTTGATTGTGACATTTGGTCATGGTGGTGGAGGAGCACATCCTGGGATGTACACATTGAGGGGAACAGCACCTGCTCCAGACAGCAGCACAGGGCAGGTGGGCTGCAGGAGACACCCATGAGAGAGAGAAGCTTCTGCTTGAAGATTTATTCAAGGGCCTGCATAATTTTCTTTTTCTTTGCTTCAGCCGGTATAACTTCAATAAAAGCTGAGATCCCAACAACATGGCTGTCCTAAACAGCTGGGAAAGACTGATCTGGCACTGTGAGTTAAGCAGAGCTTGCCAATCACTCACCCCACTCCTTGCTAATCCATGTTGGAGTTTGTGTGGTAGGTAATTGTTATGCCCAGCTAAGGAGGTGTACCGTAATCAAGAAGACAACAGCTTGTTCACCCTCATGTCTTTCTCCAAAGAGCAATATTGCAGCTGGTCTTCTTGGTTAAATGCTCTGGGCAAATATTTTTGAAAGTCTTGCTTTATGACTAATTTGTGAAAGTACCTCAGTGTAAGATGATGCTGAGCTCCTGCCTGCGACTCCCAGGTTAGTAAATCCTTTGTATGGTGGTCACAGGCAGGTCTGTCAAACGTTTAGCATCACATAAAGACTGTTAAGTAGCACTATTTTCGTGGTGTCACCGTGAAATTTTCATATGAAAAGGAAAATATCTCCCTTGTGGCTACTACATTTTGTTACAAATTCTTGGGATTTTGGATGAAAGACCTATAAAGTTGATAGGAAATAACATCCAAGGGACCTGTGAAACTGCAGAATAATAACAATCAGGCAGCACTGTTTTCCCCATGCATTCAAATTGTCCATTCTTGCTTTGGTAGGATTATTTTATGTGTCTTTTCTCTTGCTTCAAAATAGGAGTAACTGAAAGAAACAGTACTGTGCAAGAGGTTATTATTTTGCAGGTAGAGTGACAGTTTTTAATTCAAGGGAAACAATTTCTACTTACAAAATAATTGCTGAATACTAAACATCTTATCATGTACAATTTGTAATACTATTTTATGTAAAAACTTAGAGTGTATTTTGTCCATATCAATGATGTACGTCAATAAAATATTCAGAATTTATCACTTCTTTACATTAAAATGTCTTTGCTTGGAACACCATATACACAGTTACTTTAAGTATAATTTTATTAAACATTACAGCAACTCTGAAAAACACATGCTCTTTCTCTTGTGGAATACATCAACTTCTCACTGAGGAGCTGAAAAAAATTAACATTGCTGATACATGTCAAATTTCTGGTTGTCACTAAGAAATGCCGGGTTTATAATTAAACTTGAACCTTCAAGGTAAGAAAAGAAAAAAAATAAAGATTGAAATATATAATTATGCACAGAAAAAGCGTAGGTAGAAAGTTTCTTTGCATCCACAGTCAGGAGATGACTTCCCAACAACTTCAACATCTCTGATGCACAGTATCTGAAAAAATCCAGACACTCAGTGTAGGGCATATCAGGTGCTGCCCTTTCCTTAAAATCTGGCTGTGAGTCCCATCCTTGGTTGGAAATCTAATCCGCTCTTGGCAGAAAAGTCCTACTTTCAGCTGTGTGTTAATAAGTTTAACTAAAACTGACCTTCAGCATTGTTTTGGCAGAACAGCTGAAAGCTCATTGTTAGCCTTGAACCGCCTTTTATTGCCTTGATGAAGAATGAGCAGAGGATTGCACACAATCCTCATTTTATACTTCCATGTAATCCTTGGATTCCATAAAAGTCACACATATAACACTATGTATAGACTCTGCAGCTGAGCAGTGGCCTTGGATTGATGCTTGTGGGTAGATTCTTGAAACATATATATGTTTGTAAGCTGAGCATTTTCTTATACTTTCCCTACTATATCAAGTGGGTGGCTGAGAGAAGCATAGATGTGTAACAGGAGCAGGGAAAATCAATAGTGTGATTTGGGCAGAAAAAATCAATTCAACAATACAGCAAAAGAACTGACTATAGTAGTGTGGACGGAGGTAGTCAATAAAAACACATGTGCTTTTGTGATGCATAGGGAGTGAGCAGGTCCAAATAGGACATAAGACCAATCTGAACTTTTATTTGAATCCAATACAAACTGGATATTTCCGGAGATCAGGCTGAGTTAGTTTTATGTATACAGATACAATTTTCCACATACTTTTTTCACCCATCCTTCTTTTCCAACCATCCCAGGTTCCACCTAGCTCTACATGCACAAATGACAAAATGTCCAACAGCTTGAAAGAAAAAAAATACATTTCTACCCTCACCTCACAAGTTCATTTGGTCTGGGTAGATTGAATGCTCTTTATTCTGCCGGATGCTGCTATATATTTGCTGCTTATATATCTTCAGGTGTATTTTTTTCTGGTTTTATAATTAAATAAAAGTCTCCCCCAATCTACATTTCTCCCTAGGACTGTATTTCCATCTCTGGTAATTTTTTTTTCTTTTGGTTACAAGTATGCCTGTAACTTGGTAAAAAGACAGCCCTTGTATTTCCTGTGAAGGGGAACTGTGCCTTAACCAGGCCATGAGTCAAATCCTATTCAACTGTCTGCTTTTGATGTGCTATATTTATTTTCTGAGAACATTCTGCCCAGCCTTACCTTCTGGCTTAGGCTCTCTATAATGCCACCTATTTTGTTTGTTTAGTTTTCCCTTGGGTACTGCTGAAATAAGTATAACCTCAAAATTAATTTCTCAGTGAAAGAACAATCCCCTCCCTTCCCCTCCCCCCCCCATATTACAACATAATTTTTATCTCTTGCTGAAAACTCCTGACTTTTTCCTATGTTAGTTGAAATACTTGGGTAGTGAATACCGTTCTGGTGTTATGGGTTTCCGAAATTATAAGATACCATAGCTCCAAGCTATACATCTGACCCCAGTTGAGCGCATTAACTCATAAACTGCTGCATGGACTGCTGCAGTTCCAGTTGATGTAGGTTTTGTAGTACCCAAGAAGTGTTTCACTTAACTATTAGAATAACAACGCTCAACAGAACAAAATCTGAGCTTCTCGTTTTTTAAGGCCGCTGGTTTCACCTATCAGCAGGCATAGCTCCTCCTAAAGTGAGTCCTTAAAAAAAACAATCATCACTCTCTCCAACACAAGGCCTGATGGTGCTGAGAATCATCACTGAGCTTTGACCTTGCTGTTTGAGTTTTCCCAGCCCTCAGCATGCCCAGGCTCTCCTACACCAACCCTGAAGAGATTGTCTCATCATCATCTCCACTCTGGGTCACAAGAGCTGAAGCTTCCCAGAAATCTTTGTAGCTCACAGGAGTCATATCAACGGGATGATGTTGAGAGACATGGTGTGTCAACTGAGTTGGCTGCCAGGGATGTTACACTCCTGGTACAGATAATTACTAAAACTTGACACATCTGATGACCAAGGGCATTTTTCACCCTGCTGCATGACAGTCCTGCCAGGAGGGCTTAAATATTTGTTTGCAGAGAAAAACAGAAATATGGTGTTGCTTCTGCTGTAGCTGGCACTAATAATCACCTCTGAGCAGGCTGGCTCAGCAGACACTGCAAAAGCTGGGAGAGGACTTGTGCCCGTGCTGAGGGAGAATCCCAGGACAGAAGGCTTCACAGGAGTTGTTTTTGCAATACTGCAGATTCTCCCAATCCTCAAATTTATTTTCCAAGCACTTAAAAAAAACCCCATTAATAACTTCTCTGATTCAGAAAGTGCTTTGCTGTGCTGATATTTGCATCCTCAGGAAAAGAGTCGCACTCTGAAGAACTGATGCCACTTCCTAATGTAAATGTGCCTTTTCTGCACTTTGGTGCATTTTCTGACCATGTTCTTAGATCCCTGAACCACATTTGATGACTTAGCAGAGGCTGGTGCAGGGTGAGAGGCAAGGAAGGACAAGAGGACAGAGAGAGCTGTTTATAGCACACAGCAGCAGCAGGCAGACCTGACAATGAGAAATCTTGGCCCCAGATTCAGGAGTTTGAATTTACGTTTGAATTTCTGGCTTTTTTCCATGGAAAAGTGGGAGTGCAAAAGCAAGGTGCATCGCTACAGCATGCCTTGCCACAGGGCTGCAGTCTAACACACATGTTTTTTGAAGCTCCTTTCACAGCTTCCTCCACTGAGCTCCCGTTGTGGTGACATTGTAAGTGGCACCATTTTTCCAGCAAGTTGAATGTCTTCACTGGGGCAACCAGGAAAAAAAAAAAAAGTCAGTTTTAATTAAAAATAACCTCTTCTTTTTTAAATGCATCTTTCAGGCTAGGGGAGAAAATGCCACAGTGTTTCTTGATTATTTGCACTTCTAGTTTTGCACACTAGGTCAACAGCATTTGGGGGAGGTTCTTAATGGATTTTGCTCATTTCTGAAGATACGTATGACGGGGGAATTATTACAAATGTAAAAATGCAATGTTAGGATTTAAGGGGTAATGTTAACGCTTAAAAAGACTGTGGGACAAGTTCAAGATCTCATCTACTCCACAGCCAACACAGCAAATCTCTCCCAAAGTCAAGGTGACAACTCCCTTGAAATTAAAGATTTGCATTGCTGTAACTGAGGAGAGAATCATGCTCTACAACTTTAAATCATAGCTTTGGCATTAGTGCTAGAAGTCCAATTCCAAAGCTGTCAAAAGAGGATTTCAAGGTTCTATTTATTGGCTAGAAAAGAAGGTTGCCCTTTCAGAGACCATCAGCCTGACTTTTCATTTTTTTTCATCTCCCTTGAACATTTGCAAAAGTAAGGGTGACTTACTTAGAAATAGGGAACTGGGGAATCTTTTACATATGGGGAGCTACTCTAAGGTGATGATGAGCTGGAAGCAACTACTGGAAATGAAGTAGCAAGAAATGTTTACAGGCCAAACCTCAAATCATCTCATCTTTTTCTGGGGCTCCTTCATTGTGTGCTTACTTAGATAGTGAAAAGTTCTGACAGAAGAATTGTCTGAAAGCAAGAATAAATCACTGTGCTTAGCTCAGACCTGTGGGTATTTGCAGTTTTAATATTCATGTGATTGATGGGATTCATGAAATAGGAATGGAATGATGGGGTTTGTTTGTTTGCTTTCATAAATCAGAGGATTTACTATTAAATTTTTTACTTCTTCATTCAGATGTTCTATGCCGAGGACCAGCACTGGGCAAATAATTGCAGCTAATTCAAGAAAGTTCCTAAAGTCCCACAAATACTCACTTCCTATTATATATCTTTTATGAGTCACATTCAAGTATAGTAAAGGGAGCCATGTAATGTTGACTTTGACCCCAAATATGAATGTATGCTGTTGTGGTTTATTCTTCCCGCTGAGTGTTTGTGGAAGTTGCCTGGGGGTTGTTTTATTTTAGCTGGGGTGCTGACAAGGAGGACAAGTGCTATGAAAGCAATGCAGCCAATGTTCACAAGCATGATATATATCCTGAAGTCAGGAAATCTTTTCTCACTCTGGATTTTAAAGCACTATATGCAATGCATATGTCATTCAGCCCAGATGAAATTCTTATCGGAAGGGGTAGTGATCTTAAACTCGTTTTAAGTGATTCCAAACTTGGACTGGCTTTTCCTGCTCTTTCTCCTTCTGCAAAGTGACATCTGCATTGAAAACTTTCTTTTAAGCTTTGCTCAAGCAAAAAAAGATCTGACTCTCTTTGGAGGATATTTATGTTGTGGTAAATGCTGACCTTGATCGGAGATTATTGCAGTTTTTGACCTTTGGCTATTTTTGAAATATTTATTGTTTAGAAAGTTGGTCTGAATTTATGGATGTTTCCTGAGTATTCTCCTTTTTCTTCTTTTCTCTCAGGTGAATTTTGACCTCAAGGTTTTTCTGGGAAGATTTGTGTCAAGAAAGAACTTCTCAGGGTAACAGGGATGAATTCTGGAACATTTAACCTTCTCCTGTGAATAATAGGGTGTCCCTGGTTTGGCATTTTAATCACATATGTGTTTCCACACTGGCTAAAGATGTATGGAGATATCAGGGGTTTAATTGAAAAGGCCGAGATCATGCATTAGAATATAGTGCTATGAAACACACTTTAATCAATAATTTTTAGGAAACCACAACAAAAGACACAGGTCAAATTCTTCCTCCTCTTTTCACCTCCTTCTCTCCCATTCCACTATCCTGATTTCTGGACTTGGTCAGTTTGATAAGTACCTGTGAGAGGAGGTGGGGAAGATACACTGTCTGACTTCGGGAGGGTTGTCACAGCCCCTTGCTGCCCATGTCCTTGGGATGTGTGTAGTTGGGACCAGCCACAGGCACATGACACTGTCACTCAGGAAAAAGAGAAGACGTAGATGGAGGACTGAGTCAATGCACTTGATTTTCACTTCTGGAGGCCTGGCTTCCTTCAAACATGAAGCGCACACTGCAAGTGAAACAGGTCTAAGCCACATCACATAGGGCTGACACATCTCCACGAAAAGATTACACATAATTTATTTCCCCTGTCCAGGGAAAATTGTCAGTGCTAGGTGAAAAAAAAAAAAAGAAAAAAGAAAAGTAAAAACTTCTGATGCACAGGTCAAACGGATTTAAAGTTGAAGCTATTACTCTCCACATGGATGACAAGAAGGTGATCAGGAGTAGTCAGCATGGATTCACTGAGAGTAAATCAAGCTTGACCATCCTGATTGCCTTCTATGATGAAACAACCACATGCCTGGATGAGGGAAGGGCAGTGGATATAGTCTACCTTGATTTCTGCAAGACAGACACTCTCTCTCACAGCATCATCATGGGCAAACTGGGGAAGTGTGGATGGGGTGAGTGGACAGTGAGATGGATTGAGAAGTGGCTGGACAGAAGATCCCAGAGGGTCATTCAGTGGCACAGGGTGTAGTTGGAGTCCTTCACCAGTGGTGTCCCCCAGGTTTAAACACTGGGCCCAGGACTGTTGAAGTTACTCATCAGTGACTTGGATGCAGGGGCAGATGCCTCCTGTTCACTGACAACAAAGCTGGGAGGAGGGGCTGATGCCCCAGAGCTGTGCAGCTCTTCAGAAAGGCCTTGACAGACTGGAGAGATGGCCAGAGGAAACCGCCTGAAATTCATCAAAGGCAGGTCCAGGGTCCTGTATCTGGGGAGAAACAACCCCAGGCACCAGGACAGACTGGGGGCCAACCTGCTGGGAGGTGGCTCTGCAGAGAAGGACCTGGGGGTCCCAGTGGGCAACAAGCTGTCCCTGAGCCAGCAGTGTGTCCTGGGGTCCAAGAGGGCCAATGGGATCCTGAGGTGCATTAGGAAGAGCACTGCCAGCAGGGCAAGGGAGCTGATCCTGCCCCTCTAGCCAGCCCTGGTGAGGATCATCTGGAGTGCTGTGTCAGTTCTGAGACATGGAGATCCTGGAGCAGGTCCAGCAGGGGGTGTCATATATAATTAAGGCATTAGAGCATCTCTCTTACGAGGAAAAGCTGAGAGAGCTGGGCCTGTTCAGCTTTGAGAAGAGAAAACTGAGAGGGGACCTCATCAATACATCTGATGCAAGAGTTCCAAGAGGATGGCTCTTCTCAGTGGTGCCAAGCAGCAGGGCAAGAAGCAATGTGCAGAAACTGACGCACAGGAAGTTCCATCTGAACACAAGGAAGAATTTCTTTACTGTGCAGTGACTGAGCACTGGAACAGCCTGCCCAGAGAGGGTGTGGAGTCTCCCTCATTGCAGATATTCAAGAACTGTCCAGATGCAATTCTGTGCCATATGCTCTCGGATGACACTTTCTGATCAGGGAGGTTGGGCCAGATGATCCACTGTGGTCACTTCCAACTTTACCTATTCTGTGATTCAGGGCTTTTGTGGAAGGAGCTGGCTTGGTACTTGCCAGCATAGTATTAGCTGCCAATTGGAGACAGGATGAGGACTTCAAAGAACAACCTGAGCTGGCCTGAATGCCAAGTGATAGTGGATTGAGGCATTACTGTTTATTGCCCTCCCTGACTGGACTGAAACTACGACATTTGACTTGGAATAAAGCACAGGCTTCAAGGACAACTGCAGGCACCTGGGTCAAAAGCAGCAGTATCTGATGGGTCCTGTCCAGCTTCTCTTGGGCAAAATCACTCTCACTGACCTTAGTGGTGCAAAGCACTAAGGTGAGGAATTGAGGAGTGTAAACCCAGGTTCACAAACCACAAGCCTATGATTATGAACTATCAAGGTGTACCTCAATGGCAATCCATTTGGAGGTGGACATCAACTATCTGTATCACTCAACATGTCCATAGAGTTTTCTGCGAGCTACAGAACTGACTGAAAAAAACCCTGATCAAACCCTTGTCAGGCTGTTTTCATTCTTCCTTGCCAGCAGCACTAAAGTGGCTAAAACAAAGGCACCTCAAGGATATATGTGGTCCCCTGCAGTGGCTGGGCTACGGGAGTATCCAGGAGACATTGCGCCAAACTGCAGTAAACTAATAGGTGACCACCAAAAGCAATTCCTTGCTTGCTTTGGGTTGTATCATCTCCTAGAAGTACTTTATAATACGTACAGGCTGCTGTGGGTCTGGAGGATAGGCTGCCAGTCTCCAGGCTTCTGCAGCAAATGTGCCCTGCAGTGCGTCTCAACCACTTCCATGGGGAACAAGACCTGCCAGCAGCAAACCACTATCCCTGGGGCCACCAGCTCTTCACTGAGACAGAGGTATGGTTTGACAGCCCTGGGCAACATGCTGGTGGTGCCATCAGGGAGAAGAAACACGGGAACTGGGTCTTTGAGAAAACCTCATGATCACGTGAGGAGATGAGTGGAAAAAATGCCCATCACGTTTCACCCCTCTCTGGGGACTGCAGGATTCTGCTGAGGGGGCAGGTTGGGTTCTGCTTCACCCACGGAGCAGCACCTACATTCACGTCTGAGTACCTGAGAAAACGAGGTTTAACTAATCTGCCATTTAAAGAAATAACTGCTAAAATAATAGCATTTTGATGGAGCAAAGGTTATCTGTTCTGGAATGGCAGATATCCCTCAGTGACTCTGCTGATGAAAGGCAGAGCCAGCATGAGCTTTGAGAGGCTCAGAAGTGCTCACTTGCTCGCTCTCTCAAGCAGTCTGTCGGCTATTTATGGCATTTCCCTTATCTCCCAGAAAAATTAATTTTACCACATACATTACATAAGATGCTTTTGTCTCAGACCAGTGACTTTCCCATCCTCCCCAAAATGACACTTAGTTTTTGTGGTGCGTGTCTGAACTGGGGGAAAATGTTAGGGAGGTTCTAGCCAGAGAAGCACTGGGGGGAATATCAGTGTGTGGCCCCATCACAGCTCCCTGAGATTTATTTAGCTTATTTGTGCTGCTTATAAATTAGGAAAGAAATTGTTTCTGCCCACCTGGTAGACTCAGCCTTTGATCTTAAAGTCAGTTGGTGTCCTTTTCCTTCTTACATCACCAAAGGTGTTTAAAAATCTGTTGCCAGATTTGTGCTGACAATTTAGCTTTAGACTAAGGGAAGCTCAGCCCCATTCTTTCTGAAAAGAAAAGCAGCTGGTAACAATATACATATGTGCTTTTTTTTTTATCGTTTTTCTCTTTCCACTAACGCAGGCAGAGGTTTCTTAAAGATGCTGTTTGAGAAGATGTATAAATAAATGTTAATTCTTCGTGGTGCACCTTCTTTTTTCTGATGCATCAAAATACAGCTACTGCAAAACCAGCCTCCACAGCTGCTCCAGGGGTTCCCTTGCACAGGAAGATGCTGCTTGCACATGGGCAGTGAGCTACCCTGGTACATTTGTGCTCTAACCAGTTCATCAGGAGTATGATGGGAATGCATTGTTTTCCACAGAGGATCTTGACTATCAAGAATTGAGGACAGGAAGAGAGGAAGAAGATAATCAGATTAGCATAATTTAAAGTAGTTAATTTAAAACATTTTTGGGTAGGGTAGGTAGCATTATCTCCTTCAGACACTCCTGTCTCTCTTGTATAGTTGGATTGTGGATGATGATCTTGGTTCATTGAGACAGCAGCTTGTACTTAAACCTAGCATCCCTAAGAGCACCCAGCTTCTGCTGCTTTCATTATGGGAGGGGAACCACTCTTTCTTTGTGTTTCCTTCCTCTGCCTAGAGAGCCAATACATTCATAGGAGTTACTATTTCTTTGGTCTTTGAGTACCTTCACATACAGTACCAGCATACAGCACCAGAATAAGGACACCCCACTCTGAGTTAGTGGAGTTGCTGGTGTTATATTGGATGCATGTTAAAATTCCACTCATAGCAGGATTTAAATTAATTTCAGACTGGATTACTATTTTTAATCTTTTCACTGAGCTGTGGTTTACCTGATGGGAGAGGATGCCAGTGCTGTTAAATGCTACCCTGTTGGGGAAAGGGCTCCTCAAAGAAATCTATTCAGTACTTTGTTACACAGTCAGCATCTATAGCCACCCTGGGAAATTTGTTCTAAGAATGGTTCCCTGGGCTGTCACCTGCATTATCCCAAAGGAAAGCAAATGCTTTTCAGACAAGAAGCAGTAATGAGCTACCTGTTTTTGTCACATTTAGCATGTTAATGTACAGATCGACAGAAATGTAAATTTGGTGGGCAGATGTGGTTCATGCTAAAAGGTGCATATTGAGTCATCAAAGGCTGTGAAAGAATGAATCTTACCTTCTGTTGAGCCTAGGAACTGTTAAACTGTCACGAGTCTTCTAATTACAAGGTGACATGTGCAACTTAAAAATAAATGAGCAGATTCTTAGCCCAGTTACAAGAGTGCTGGGATTATGCCCTGAGTGAACCAGGGGTAAACACATTTCAAGGGGGAAGGCATGGATTTGGAGACGAGGTGGAATGTTAACTCTGTCCAGATCCTTCTGGAGTCTTAGAGGAAATTAGTTGTGAATATGGCAGGCTCCGCTATGAATGGTTTCCCTGTGATGAATGAAACCTAAAGCACAAAGGAAGACAGAGTGTCT
Organism: Pitta sordida; assembly: GCA_013390025.1. Classification (NCBI taxonomy): domain Eukaryota; kingdom Metazoa; phylum Chordata; class Aves; order Passeriformes; family Pittidae; genus Pitta; species Pitta sordida. Next base: position 138,637 of record WEKX01012912.1, read on the forward strand.
CACAAAGCATGTGTTATAAAATGCCTGTAACAACTCAGCTGGACAGGGAAAGAGAGAGACATTCAAAATTTTTCATGTAAGTCTATTTTGTGTTTCTATGCATATTTTATAAATACTGGAAACAGTACTGTCCATGTATTTTGGCTACCAAGACCAAATATTTTAATGTTCATTTTGCTTTAACTTCTTTTGAGCAAAGACTGATCTCAAAGTAACTAGTTAACAAGACACTCTTTATCGCAAAACAGACGAAATCTGTGAAATAGGGCCATGAGGTAAACACCTTTTTCCCTTAGCACGTGTATGGAATCTTCAAAGATGCCTTCACAGGAGTTGGAGGAGCTCATTTGAGACTTGATAAGAAGTCTTTCAGTGACTACTCATAACCAGGAAGGCTCTCTGATACAAAATAAGGTGTTAGAGTGCACAAGCTAGGGGTCCTAGAAGAGAAATCAGACAATCCCTCTGAAATATTCCAAAACCTAAGTTACCTTTGATACTGTCCAGATCTCCAGAGATGACTTGTGTTTTTCTCTGCACTTGCCAAAACACTTTGGCAGCCATTAAAAATGATCAAGATTTTCCCATTGAAATATTTCCACCAGAAAATGCCCTTTTCACAAAATCCAGAATTTACAACTGGAAATTTCCAATTTCCTCCACAACTTCAGATTCTGCATCAAGAATATCAGAGTGACCCGACCTTTTCAGGAACTTTTGATTTCATTATCTTGTTGGAAAAAAAAAAGCAATATCAACAAGAATACTCCAGGTATATGATGAAGAGGCTTGGAAATAAAAATGACAGTAAAAAAAGTTATGTTATGACTCTCAGACTGGAACTTTATGGAATCCCTTTACATGAAATACTTTTTGGTTTTGACTTTATGTACAGAAGCACATCCAAAATATCTATTTATTGTGAACAAGTGTTTTGGTTTGTTTTTGCAAGACTGGATTGCTTTTTTAGCAAACCTTTCCACTGGCTGCTTCCTTCATCCAGTTCTCTACCTATTCTTACTGGGTTTTTTGTCATCATTGCCTAACGCCTGGACCTGATTTCCTAATTCAGTCACTAGTCTTTTGCTCATTCTCTCTTAAAATACTCTTCACAAAAAACTAATCTTCCCTTACAAAAGACTGAACCTAAAAATAGGAAGACCAGTGCTGCTTGCTGTGATAATACATGGAGTGTGAATTTCCGACTAAAATACTGTTTCATTCTCATTAACCCTGCAACGTATTTTCATCATAAGTTCTCTTGTTCTATTTTGTCTAGTTTTAGTCTACAAACCTCTACTCAACTTGCAGCTCTGATGTAAGTAATTCACTGACTCCAAACAAGAAAGAATCTCTCCATTAATTAAAAATCTGTGTTTCATTCCACCAGACTCTTGTCTCCCTGGAGAGAGCATCAAGACTTTTTTGCAGGAAAGCACATTTCAGAGGTACTGTGTAAATACCAATTTGAAGAACTTACTTTGAGCTGACCATCATGTTATCCCCTCCTGCAGTGAGGAAGGAGTAGATTTAACCATGTTAGTTGACTCTAGTCAAGCAGAGGTCTGAGCAACCAAATTTACCATTCATAATCAGGAGTCAGAGCTGCATTTTGCAAAAGGCAGCTACAGTAGCAAGAAGCATACTTCAAATCATGAATGTTCATTCACAGACTTGATTTCTCAGGCCAAGGCATCTCAACACTTTGCTTCCAGGTACACCAATTTTCTAACATTGTTAACTAGACAGCCACTCTCCTTTCCCTTTATCTTAGAGATCAGCAATCCAATAAACCCTCTGTACTGTTTCATTTCTGAAAAAAGTAGATCTAGACTGCTGCTGTGTTAGTAATAAATACTCATGCCCCCACAGGAGGGCTGGCATTCTCAGGACAGACACAAAAAACAAGCTCTGCCGAAGGACTTCCACCCAGGACAGCTGAGATTCTGTCCTTGATCACGCTGTCTCACGGACAGCCATGCATCCATTTGTCACTGAGTTACAAGATTATCCACTTCAAGTGGTGTCTTCCTTATCACAGAACAGCATGACAGAGGGTTTGAGCATCACCAAACACAATCAGATTTATTAAGGAAGGAGGTTGGTAGAAAACTCAAAAGCCCAGAACTAGCTAAACAAATATGAGTACCCTGTCACAACAAAACAAACCCCTCCAGCCAAACCCAGATCTTTACATCTGAACTTTCCCAGCAGCGTATGAAGGTAGAAGTCTCCCGGGAGGTGGAGAAGTGCTGACATCAAACAGGAAGAGGGGATGACGAACGTACCACTGGTGGCACATGAGCCCAATGGTATGAGACCAGGTGAACCAAACTGAGCCCCAGCTTCCACTGATGGCTTGAATCAGTCCAGGGAAAACTTCTAGACATGACAATGCTCGCAAAGCTTCCAGAAGAAGGGAAGAAAAAGTGCTGGAGCCTGTCAGAGGTGCAAAGAAAGATAGCAGCTCTTCTTCTGGCACAGCAAGTGGGGAATAAAGCTGGGCTATGTCAGTGGAGTCACACGAGGACAGAGACAGAACAGGGGCAGCAGCTGGCTCCAGGACATGGATTTACTGTGTGCTCTGGCTGAGCAGGCCCAGTGATGCAAATTGCTGTAGCTCTGATTAATTAGGCTGTTAAACCAGATTTATAGATACCATATATTGCTATAGAAGCACAAGGCAGCCAGATACTTTCAACAACATTTCATCCTTATGGCCTAGTACAGAGACAATGTTTTCTTGGTTTTAACCACTGTAACTGTGCCGGGTAGGAAATGTTTCCTACCAACTGATTCACTTAAATAAACCGTGATTGTGGGCATGGCCATCTCAGCATACCAGTTTGTCACAGCTTATTCATTTCCTAGGCTAGTATAAAGCATATATTGGTGCAGCTGCATTAAAATTAAGGAGGTCACGTCACTTGAACTGTACTGATGTAATGCAGCATTTGTATGCCATCATTGAGTTAAACCAATGTAGTTTTTAATCTTTAAAAAAAGTTTGAGCTGTGCATCAGTTTCACAGTGTTTAACAAAACAAATATAATATAGGGTTTAAGAAGAAAAAGCAGAAAGAGGAAGAAATTACCTCCTCATGAATCCATTTTCACTTGGTCAGAAAATTCTACATTTTCCATTTAGTTGTGTGATTACTGACTTTCTCTTTGGCTGCAGCTTTGAAAACATTTTTCTTTCCCATCTTTATTCCCTACAAAAAAACATTGTCTTCAAACAAATATCTCAAAGGGTTTATAGAACTGATTACAGTCTGATTCTGTAAGAAAAAAAAGATAATTGTGCGTGAGCTGATAAATGTTGCAGGGACAACTCTAAACAATGGTGCATGAATTATCTCTTCAACAAATGTAATTACCCAACAATTCAGAAATGTGAAAAAGCTGCTGTATTTTTGTAGTTATTTCCTCTCCTGGCCTGTGTTTTGGATGGCTTTCAAGCATCCCTGATTAAATCTGTCCGGAAATCTGGTGGAGCCAATTCCCAATGAGAAATGCCGATTCATCAAAATGAAACAGCAGAGTGTGGAAACCTGTTAGGCTTGGTTCAGCACGCATGGTCTTCAAACCTTGCCTGCTGTCCAGGTTGCTGGCAGAAAACTGCTAGATTTCCTCCTGTCCCATCTCCACCTCCCATGGCAGCCCACTGGCCAAACTGTATGTAAGGGCCTACAGACTTAAATCAGATTCTCTTCAGGATCTCCAAGGATAAAAAGGATCAGCAGGTAAAAGTTAAGAGGGAAAAATGTGAATTCTTGAAGTAATTGGAGGCAATGTGGTCAGCACCTGACCCAACTTGCAGTTTTTCACTGTAGGACCCGTGTTCCAAAAACAGACTGCAAAATCAGCACAATATAACGCTGAAAGTGCTTACAAGTGACCCCAGAAGAGATTAACCTTTGCTTACAGCAATATGTCAGGAAATGTGTTTTAAATTCTTTAATGCAGGATATTTGATAGTGTCCTGGCCTATATTTCTAATTTGGGCACTCTGCTCTCACGCTGTGTTAATCAGCAGTCCCTGCTGCTGATCCAGGAAGCTGGAGGGACAACAGAGCTTCGTGTGCAGTTAAAGCCACTCTGCCGGGTTTCCCATGTGCATGGTGACTATCCTGGAGTGCTGCCCACCCCATACCTGCCTGGGACTCAAAAGGAGGCACCTTCTGCTAATTTGCTGGACCATGACTCCAGGCCTATCCCATACCATGTTGTTCTCAGAAAAGATTACCTAGAGCCTCTGACTCACAACTCACTTTCCCGAGTGTTACCTCAGGACAGTGCAGCACCTGCCAAGGTTGAGTGAGAGAGATGTGTCACTGAGGAAGTGCACATTGGCACAGTGCCCTGAATTCCCAGAGGAGGAGACAGGCCTGAGGTTATTGCCAACACAAACAATCCTTCAGGAGATATGTATTTACTTCCTACCTACTTAGCTTAAAGATGCAGGGGATCCAACAGTCACAGGATGGGAAGGAAAACAGAATCAGATGAAAGGCTTCACTTGACATTTTGCAGGTGTACTGGTCAGGAGTGCTCCTTCTTGCAGCAAGCTACTATTTCAGAGCATAGAGTTTTCATGCTGTTGTTCTTGTGCAGTTAATTCTCTTGGCCGTGCACCTACAAACTCCAATAGTGAGAGAATCACTGCGGCCCCTCCCTTCCCTTTTCCTGCCTCACGTTTTGTAGTCTTTGATTAAAAAAAAAAAAAAATAAAAAAATCTTAGCTGATAACATTGTAGCTAGTAGCTGATAATTGTTCCCCAGTAATACCTGCACAAGGCTTGGCTACCCATCAGTCTGCAACACTTGCACCTGATTAAAGTGTGCTGCAATCAACATGGAAAGCCCTAAAAGTGGGGACAAATGATAGAGACCCTGAGCAGGTCCCAGTGAAAAACACACAGAGCTGTGCTGTTCTGCCTTACTAGGAGGAAGACACAGTGGGGGGGAAACAATAATCCCCATTGTTATGTTAATTTGCTGTACTGGAGACACCAATCTCAAGAATAGCTTGTCTGGACATTCTGAAATAACTCTGGGAGAGGTTTTGCCTTTCCCACTCTATTCTGTTTCTTTCTATCCCTTGTCTTTCCCAAAAGCTAACTCAGATCACTTTATGCCAGCTATGGACACCAAGGACCCATCTGAATTCACCTCCAGCCAGCAAAGAACATCTTAAATATGTTGTCTGCTCTGGACCTTCGGCTATGCTGGAAAACACCATTTATTTAAAAACTCTTCTTTCAAAACAATGTGCTAAGCTTGAGTCACAGGATGGATATTCAGGTGGTTTATCTTTGAGATAAGCAGGTTTAGACAGAATTATTTTCAGTTCAGTATCAGTAAATATAGGATCTACAGGATGAGCTCAGGAAGCTCCAAGGGAGCATTGTGCATCAAAAACCAACTTAACTTGCTTAGAGCTCTTTACTTAACCCCCTGGATCAGAAAAGACCTTCCCGCATCATGTAGGCTTGTACTTGTCCATGGTCTAAATCTGCAGCTCACTGATCTATCTCTGAAATCTGTAAACACTTTCACTTGTGTTCTTAAGTGTTTGTATAAATTAAAGCTCATCTGGGCTCTGATCATGTCCAGCTTGAGTCAAAAGGAGTTAATGGTAAATTTAATTTGAAGTAGGATCCATGCCTTCTTTTAGGAAAGCAGAAACAGGAAGGGGATAATTTTTGCTAATTAAGTTCATTTGTTAGGGAGAAGAAACAGTGGAACTTGTATGATGCCATTACCTTAGAGCAACTCAGTTTTCCAAACTCGCTGGCAATCAAAATTTCTATGGCTATCAGGAGATTCATTTGCTTTGGGGACTTGGTTTCAGATGCTGATTTCAGATTCAGAGCCACTGGAGTTAAGTGAAACTTTGCTTTATTGGGTCTAGAGTAACATTAAAAACATTTCAGCAAATACTCTTTTGTAGATTCAGGAGTGTGATATCAGACAGTGTTTACAGAATGTTTTGTATTCGCTTCCATGTCTAACCCTGAGTGAACCCCATGGGGACAGGTGACTGACTGGGAATTTCTTGCAGAATTTGCCATCCCTGCATTGGATTTGGCTGCATTCAGCCGCTGAAGCTCAGATACCATATTACTCAGATACTTAAATTTCTGATGAACAAATTGTTGTAGATGAAAAAAAACCCCACTTAAATTGTGAATACTAAGCAGTAGATAGTTGGGTAAATACTTTTGAACTCTCAAGTAGAAGCCTGATGCTTGCTACCCATAGGTAGGATAAGTTAGTTCTGAATTTTTTTAATTTCTGAACGGAAAAAAGCCTTGCATCTCCTGACTCCTCTCATTAATGAAGACAGTAGCATCAATTAGAAGGTGGATCATGTGTTATTCTTCAGCACATGAACTATTCAGGTTAGGAAAAACAGGGACTTGGGGCTATGGAAAGCAAGATAATCAAAATCAGACATTCCCAAAAAGAAGAAGGGAGAGAAAAATGGGACCTGGAATGAAGATGGTGAAGAAGGTCTCAGCTGGAGGAAAGATCCTGGAAGAAGGAGGAGTTCTTGAGAAGCAGAGCAGAGGGAAAACAAAAGCAGTGGGATACTTGGGGACCTTGGCTGGTCATACACTGTGAGCAGCAGCAAAGCATGAACTGACATCATTTTGCCCAAACTTCCCAGACCAGCACAGATTCACCTGGAGAGGAAAATGGAGACATCATGAAAATAGTGCAGGGAGGGGAGTTACTGTGTTAAATAATAAGTAAGAGCTCTGAATTTTCAGATTCTTCAGTAAATCCCAGGATCCAAATCCACTCTGAGTTGCTTGATACTTTGTCTTCCCCATGGACAAGCAGAAAAGGTAAGACTGACCCAATAAGCTGCTCATTATAAGTGATGCCCTCAGGCTGAAATTAATTCAAATACAGGATCAGTACAAACTATGTATCACTTCAAAACCACTGAAGTCACGGAGCTGGGAATAGGACTAGCTCAGCTCTTAACAAGTATACTGGCCTTGTCTTCATCCACTGTATAGGGATGGAATTAATTCCCTTCTCACCCTGGAACCCATTATCAGTAGCAGAAGCAAAGGACTGCTCCTGACCAACAAATCTCTTTCTCCAATACAACAGTGTGAATGAAAGGGCAGGTCTGAGTAAGAAGGCTTTAATTCTTGACCAATTTTCTTGTATTTTTCAAGTTCAGATCCCTCCAGAATCAGAAGCCAGGACATTGTCTTTGTCATTTTCTTTTTTTCTTGAAGACAACCATCTTCCTCCATCGTTTCAAGACCTTCTTTTCCTTCAAGGTCATCCTAAAATTTAGGAGATGAACCCAAGGAGGTTGAACGGAATGTACAGAGATTAAAAGACAGATTTTAGATGTTTTGATGGAGACTTGGCTGTGTTGTTTACAATGACACCTTCACACAGTTAAAAACCAAGTTATTATGGACAATCTTCCTTCTTTTGTTTTCCTCTTCTTATTTTGCTAAACACTGTAAATTTCTGCATGGAAACTCATTCTGGAAGCAAAAATGTTTTGTTGTGGTTTATTTTCCTCTCATTTTCTTGTCACATGGTTGTCCATACCACTGTACATCTGCTTGCTAAAAGAGCAAGCAGTGCTCAAATCTTACCAGTAAAAAAGCTTTGAACCAGGTCTTTGACCCTGTTGCTGATAGTACTGTCCCAGTAACACTTTGAGATAACAGCTGCAATTCCAAATATGCTGCAATACAATCCCAGTCACAGAAGGTGGGACATTCTTTTAAGATTGTCCTGAATTACTTGCAGGACATCTGGCTTTTTTAACAAAAAATAACATGATGGAAGTTGGTGTCTGTGGTCCATTGCTTAAGCTTTGAACTCTTGTATTGGCCAGAACTTTATGTGATGATAAAGCCATCTCTGGACACAGCAGGAACTGGAATTTTCAAGCATAGTGATTTCAACTATGAGTTATGGACAAGGAGAATAAGTTACTTACAACTTTACCTACCAGATTCTTTGGAGAAACACTTTTCCACCTGCTTCTGAGCCACTTCAAATCTTTCTGCAGGTGCTAAGGGTCATCTAGAGATGGCACCATGATATGTGATGGGAACTCAGAACAAAAAAGGGTGAATACGTAACATGATATTTCCTGAGTTCCTGGCAACACTTTAGCCATAGTTTGTCAATGGTTGGTTTTACTGAAGGTAATATTTCAGCCTCATGCTTGGCTGGATGGTCTGCAGCTCTGAAGAGTTTGGTGTAAGACCCCATCATGTATTTTTAGACCAAGTTGAGGTGACCTACAGAGTTACGTGTATTGAGGCTGTTAAGCCTGTGAGTAAGATGTAACCATGTGTAAAAAAAAGGAAGTTTCAAGCCTTTACAAAAACAATAAGTATAATGACAGTGGATGTATTCCAAGCTGTGTCTCTAAAGGAAAGTCATCTTTAGATGAAGCATCACTAGATTGTCCAGAGTAGGAGAGAGAAATATCTTCTGCTTAGAAAACTCAGCTGAAAAGTAGCATCTTATCTGCATCTAACAGCATCTGCTTTAGCCATTGTACATTTCAGCTGGGATATTCACTTAATGGCTTCAGGAACAACAAGACTCACTTTTACAACTTAAAATATTGAGATTTTTAAGATTACTTCAAGCTGAATAACTATTCATGTAGACTTGAAGGAAAAGAAGACCCTTTACTTTAAATACCCCTAAAAAAAAATCTCTTGCTTTAGCAATGAATTGTGATTTGTTTTTGTGAAAATCAAACAAAAGTCTATGAAGACTATTAAATATTAAATATTATATTATTAAATAATATATTAAAATATACTTTTAAATTATTTTGGCTATCAAACCACTGTAGCCCAAGAATGTTTAGCCTGCAGCACTTTACACACTACAAATAGGACATAACATTACCTTGTTACTACCAATAAACTCCAAATTGCAGAGCGTAAAACACTTCACAGTGGTTCTGATATCATTTTGTGTTTCATGAAGAAAAGCAGCTATCATAGGTATGAAGCTAAAAGATTCTGTGATATAGAATTTATGACCTATTTACCTCCAGCGGTACTTATAAACAAAGAGATCTTTGAAGAGCCAAGCTTGTCGCATCACAATGTTATTTTAAAGGGATTTAATATTTTTCTATAAACTGGTGAAGGAGGGAGATATGGAGGGGAGAATGATATGAGGCAGTCTACTCTTATGGTACTCAGGCAACCAGTTTATCTTGCATCCAGTAAAACCAGCAGGTGAGACAGACACACTTAATTCATGATTTCTTTGCCATTACACCAACCTGTTAATGTTCTGGCATTAACAAATGGTCTGTGTCCCTTGGACAAAAAAAGAGCAGCCGTAAGGAGCAAATGCTCACTCCTGTCTAATAAAAGGAAAATAACAGCTGAGAGATTTGTAAATGTTTGCTGTAATTCTGCAACAGAATAAAATGTTAAATTCCACACACTGCTCTGGTGCTCCCATCCTGATCATCATCAGTGAAAATATACCTTCAGCGCAGCAGCTGTAGCTGCTCTAATAAGATATCTACATAGAGAAAATAGGCAATCAAATTTCTGCAAAGTATGAAATTTTCCATTAAATCGTCTCTTCCTTTTATATAACACAGCTGCAACAGTTCTCACTTGCTTTTTCTGTCTATGCCTCAGCAAACATAACTCTCACTTTCAGGATATTTTCCAAATGAGTCATTTGAGATTTAGAAGATTTCCTCTAAATGTGTCTAGACATGACCCCCAAAATTTTATCCTGAAAAAAAATAAAATTGATCTTATCAAAAAATTTCATTCAGTCACTTACAGCCATAAGCTAGGAAAGAGAGTGTTGCAAATGAAGAACATATTCTGACAAATTAAATATTAAAAAGATGTAAAGAACATCTGTGTCATTTGCTTCTAAATGAATCTCTGGTAGTTTAGTCAATGTGTTAATCTTCAAAAGGCCTTTGATGTTGTGGTCTGTTTGGCTTTGTCTGCTGAACTTTATAGTTTTGCTTTTAATAAGGCAGGGGTTCTGTGGTTTTCATTTGAGTAACAAGTCATTACTGGTAAACTGAGTTGCCTGGAATTACTGTAAATTGGAGTGTTTGCCTGCTAATTGATGGAGTGTCTGAAGTCCTGGGTGAAAGGTGTTATCCTTCCCCAATGTTAATGATCATGTCCTGTTGCTAGTTTGGGTGGTGATAACACTGTTACAAACTATGCCTGTAAGGCCCTGTTGTTGTGCCTTCAGAATGATGTTTTGGTGATTTAAATAACATAGCTGTCTCAGAGAGATATAGTTGTTGAAGTAATCAAAATGCCAACCCGTGTTTCCAAAGGGTAATGACTGTTTCAGGAAATCCCTATAGCTCTTGTGGAGTCTTTTTCCCCCCCCTTTTCACACTGGCAACCTGAGGAAGCAGTTAATCTTGCTGGGTAATAATTAGTGCTATGGTTTAGCTGGCCAAGAGGGTATTCAGTCGAAGGTTGGATTCGATGACCTTGGATGTCTTTTCCAGCCTCACTGATTCTATGAAATCCGAGCAGACCAACTAGGTCTGTGTGAAGGCCAGTGAAACACTTCTGTTACCTTTGAGATCTCCTCAGCTATGCCAGAGACTTAAATGATGCATCGGCTGAGCAGGGATCACTCAAAATGTAAAAATTAATACACATTCTTGAAGAGTTTTGTTTCTTCAAAAATATTTCATTTTTAACTGTCTTGGCATTTTTCGTTCAACACAAAATTAAGTGTTTTGCTTTCTCTGGAAGTTGCAAAACCCTGTATGTCTTTTGTTCAGACAAGGAGAAAGTACCAAAAAAAAAAATTAGAGAGAGAGAAAACAAAAAGGGTACAAACAGTCTCCTGCCAAGATTGTCCCTTGGCCAGGCCTTATCTCTGACGTTCTCAGGGCAGCTCTTTTCAGAGAAAACACAGGGAGATTAAAGAAGCTGGACAAAACATCCGCACTTTTTGCATGTCTGGTAGTGAAATATCTTGGTCTCAGCACTCCCGCTTTCCTCCTTATTGCCTTCTTATGCAGATACTTAATTGTGCCTATACCTGCTTATCCCTGTCCTAATGTAAATAGATGTGCTTCACGCTGCATGAATTTTTCCAGAAGAACAAGCAGCTGCTCTTGGCAGGTGTAAATACTGTTTATCACAGCCCCTTCCTTCTCCCTCAAAGCACTCACACACACAGAGTGATATTCTTGCACATTAAATTACTGCTATTGAAATCAGATTCTGGCTTCCACGACGCTGACAATGTTGTGTTTTATTGCTAAATGCTACAAGTAATTCCTCACACTCTCAATGATTTATCATGTAGCTCATCTACTCAGGGATTTCCTCCATCATGTAATATCACTAGAATTTTGCCTGAGGAACAACTGCCAGGGAGGACCTGCTGTTATACCTTGCTTCCTTCTTCTGGAACATAATAGCATAACATAAGTAAACGCCACAGAGCAGTTTGACATATTGTATAAGTACTGATTTAATGTTAAACTGATAATAGATGCTTGTTGAGAAGCCATAAATTTTCAGAAACTGTCTTAGTCTGCTAATACATTTCAAAATGGGAAAATGTAAAAGCAGCTGGTACGTCTGCATCCACCGTAATCCATCCAGATTTCTGTATCCTTGCCTCTCATTTAGCATACACAGAAATTCAGACTACAGAAAACAAGTTTTGCATTTATACTGTAATGCTATAAACACCTTTCCTTTGATACCAGACAGTGAGTCTGCAGTGACATATATAATGTCAAGAACATTTATAACATAGTCCCCCTTGCCTCCATGTGGTTGACTCCCAGGAAGCATATTAAAAATGCCTGGGAACAGCATAAATGACTTGCTGAATCAAGGGCATATTCATGCTCACTGGAACAGAGGTTTCTCCTAAAGAGGCGCAACAAATGCACTAATTGCCTAGATTGTTAACATAAGTATAATAATGACCAACCTCGTTCAGGCCCAACTAGCCCCAAGACCTGTTTCCCAAACTACACAGTAGGAGATACACAGGGGAAGTTCATAATAAGCACAGGCTGATATTTAGCCAAGCACCTCTCTGGCAGTCAGTGCCTTAGAGAGCACCTGAGTGGAAGGTCACACAGAGACTGACTTGCTTAATGAGTGCCAGTGGACCTGCCTTAGTTTAGCTAATTCCTTCTAGAATCTATTTGCACTTTTGCCTCTGCAGCTTCTCTCAGCAATGAATGCCTTCTTCAAACACGGGCTGTGTAAAACATGCCTTTTCCAGTTTGTTTTAAAATTGCTGCTTAATGCTTTGGCATTGAAGTCCCACTCATTCACGTGTGATCAAAATCAGATAATAGTCCTTCCTCATGCCCTTTCTCTGACCCTGAAATAGTTTCATTCTGATTTAGCATATGCCTTTCCCTTTTGCCTCTTGCTGAAGCCAAACTTGGTCTGTTTAGTCCCTCCTCCTATGCAGGCTGTTCTCTGATCAAACGTTTTGGTACCTCTTTCAACTCAGCTTTTTGTGAGATGAGGAAAGGACTAGTCCTATGTGCAGTCTTCAGTATATGTCTGCACCAGACACTTGTACGGATAGTTAAAAGTGTTTTCAGTCTGGATCTCAATACTTCTCCCTAATAATTCATAAAAGCCTGTTTGCCCTTTCAACTGCTGCTGAGCAATGAGCTTGCTGAAACAACTCCAAGATTTACATCTTCACCAGTAGCAGCTAAATCAGGGCCAAGAACAGTCTATGCATGGCTAGAAATGTTTGAGGTTTTTTTCCAGATGCATTATATTGCACATATCAATGCTGAATTTTGCTTAGTGAGTACCAAGACCTTCTGCAATCATTCACTGTCAGATTTGAATTTGACTGTACTAAGTATTTTTGTATTACCAACAAACTTTGTCACCCAGCTCCCTTTTCAAGCTTCCTTCTGAGACTATGGTGACCTCCAAGCATAGTTAATAACATTTCCCTACTATGAAATCATTTTGTCTTTCATTGTTCCAAATTTGCCCTTCCTTGTTTCCAATTCTTTAACCAGTTATTAATCCACATGAAGCCTTGCCAAATAACAGCATCATCTCTCTGAGAACCTTTGTGGGTGAAAGTTATTGAAAGATCTTTGGAAACCCTCAAACACTATATCATCTGAAGCACCTTTATTCATATATTTTCTTGCACCTTCACAGAGTACTCATAGATTTGTACGTCATGACTTGCCTTGGTAAAAGCTGTTGACCATTCCTCAATAAATTGTGGGGGTTTTTCCCCTGTGTCTAATAAATCTGTCCTTTACATAAGTTTCTCTGAGTCTGCTTGGTACTAAGTATGTATTTGGTAGAAAAGCCAAGTGTAAAGTCCTTAATTTGCCCACATATCTCCCGTAGTCTTGGTTTAAAAAAAAAAATAATTCTTTTTTCTGATACCTAGAGCCTAAAATTTGCTAATTCTCAGATTATACCAAAGACTTTAACTCCTTTATAGTTCTATGAAACTATTTATGCTATTTACTGGTTTGTTTCATACCCTAGTCCACTGTTCTTTCCAGCTAGAACAAATGATTTCTGGATAAGTACTGGCTAAAGATTCATAAAGTCTCAGATTTCTCCTTCACCTCTCTATGGAGAATATAAAGTTAAATAAATCAAAGTCCTACCTGTTGTAGGAGCAAAGGATTTGCTTCCCACCACAAGCAGCTGCTGCTACTTCAGGTCTTCCTGTACCAGAAGATGTGGTACCTGTTTACAGAGGGATTCTTCTCCTCCAACACTCATTCAGCTTTCTTGCAATGTCTTTATCTTGCCTGTTTGGTGCTTTTATATCTTGTTCACTACTGGATCTCATCAAATGTGGAAAATGTCTTACTTCTGGTGCTTTTGAAGTTTTTGTTGTGGGCTTCATTCACACATTTATTATCAAATTGCTCCTCAGAACCTTCTCTACTATTTTTTCTTGGTCTGCCTTAAAAGGGTTTTTCATTTCACTTGCTAAAGTTTTTCCTGCTGGTTATAGGATCATTATCCTTTTCTCTCCCTGGCTCAGGACTTAATTAATGCAGTGAGACAACCTGTAAAGAAGAGACTCAATGAGCCCCATGTGAAGTGCCCTACAATCCCCTAGGAGCTAAAATAGTCATGTTCCATTGAAGGGATTTTTGGGGTTTCTCCCAGTTCAGCCCATGAGTAAATATAGTAATTCCTTGCTACTTTGCAGTTCACCTTTTTGGGCTTCAATACGCCATGAGATTTTTTTCCTGTTAAGACATTCTCTGGCTTCCCGCCCCGTTCGCCTCTCACAGAGCGGGGAGGTGCTGTCAGCAGGTGCTCCTCACTCTGGGGCCACTCAGAGCTCGCTCGCTTAAAACAGTGTTGCAAATTAATAAAATGGAGGGGAAGCTTTATAACCCTGTTTCAAAGTCATATTAACCAAGCCACTGTGTGGAGCCCTCCTCCTTCTCCTGCTCCGCTTGTTCCTGCTTGCTCCTTGCTGCTCTCTCCTGCCTGTTTTTGCTAGCTCCTACTTGCTGCTGCTTGCTCCTTCTGCTCCTGGAGGGGCAGCCTGTATTTTCATATATATATGAATTGATACTTCACTTATTGTGGCATCTTTCTGGAATTGACCCCCCACAAAATTTGTGGGATTACTGTACTGGCCTCACAGGTTCACAGGTTATTCTGAGTTGGAAGGGACCCACAAGGATCATCTAGTCCAAATTCCAAGCAAGCGCCCACCCAGGGATTGAACCCACAACCCTGGCGCCATGGGCACCATGCTCCATCCATCCGAGCCTCCCATCACCTAGACCATGTTGATTACCCAAGTTCTTGCATCTTGCCCCCTCCCTCCTCACCCCAATTTGGTGTTCCTCAGGGGTGCACAAGTGGCTCTCACAAGCGTACCCCATGCCTCAGAGGCTGTTTCTCTGCCTCACTCAATGAGGATCCCAACATCTGACTGGTAAATCACCTCCTGCTCCTGGGGAGACTCCTGTGAGAGGCTCAGTGTTACAACTCTTCCCATGCCTCTCTAGCTCCAGCCTTCAGGCCGTGTGTCTACATCATCCTTCTCACCAAATGTTGACACTTTAAAAGTAAAATACATCAGCACTAGTTAAGCCAAATACACAGTCTTATGATTGTGACAGAGTCAAGATTAGTTTTGTAATCTTTCTTTTTAGTGATATGTAAGGAAAAGTCCCTTTGGTGCTGACACCAGCATTAACCTTTCAGACTGGAATATGGGCACACAAGCCAGTCTGCTGTTTATCCCCTTCTCTAAAACAAATACTTTCCAAAGGATACTTACATATGTATTAATTACTGAAAATCCCCAACCTGCTAACAAATATGCAGAACTTGGAGTTATCCTATTGCACTGACTCTTACTGTTTAGAAACAGTGTGATTTAGTATGTGAAATACAAAGGAAAGTGCTTTTAGGTGGTGTTCAAATGCTTCTGAAACACAGTTTTGCTGAAGTTAAGCTGATTAAATGAGTTAACGCAATGAGTTAACTGAATGAGCCTCACTCCCCTACTGAACTTCAAAGGAACACAAATTTTCCTCCAATATATCTATCATGGCCCAAGAGGTCATTTAACTACAGAGCTGATTGAATCTTCAAACAAGTGTGTTGTTATTTTCAGTTTACCATGAAAGTTGTTTAAGGATACTATTATTGTGGTCTTCTCAAAAACAGCAGCCCAATAAGTTTCTGAGTTCGTCATTGCATGGTGATGAAATAAATAAATTTTAATTCTATATTGACTTAACTAATGCTTCTTGCTGAAGTTATGCTATGGTGTGCCAAGAAAAAAGTATTTGGAGGACCAGGAAGTAAGCAAGCATCTAAAACCTAAGACTGCGGCCTCAGTGTAAAATCATGAGGTCAAGCAAGAGGGCTTTGGGGTCCTATTCAAGGACATTCCCAGGTTTAATAATGGTATTTGGAACAGAAACCAGCTCCTAGCCTTATTCTTTTCACTAACAAAGGGGCAACATCAGTCTGGAGGGCAAGTGGGTGTGTGTGTGTCAGGACCTCCCTCCAGAGCAGTGCTTCTTCTGCCTTGCAAAAATGGAAGATGCTTTTCATAAGCAGGGAACAGGAAAATGGCATATAAGACACTGTTCAGCTTAAACAACACTGAATTCATTATTCATGTTGTTTAATGAAAGTTTTATGTTAACAAATCTTTTTTTTTTCCTGTGGATGGCTCCTAAACTATTTGCTGCCTTTTTCTGTCTTTTTGTTTCTTCAGTTTATGAGACTACATTCATCGTAGGTGAAACTTTCAAAAAAGAAAAAAATAAAGATCTGAAGTGAGTCAGTGAATTTGAGCACTCACTGGCTACAAGATGCCTTATGCTGCATCTGATTCAGCTCCATTATTTATTGCTTGAAAATTTTCAGGAGAAGCATGTTTAAAATGTCACTTACAATATGAAAACTTGTTTTAATACAATTTAGTCTGAAACATTTATGGTGCTCACAGACTTCCCATCTGTGCTTACGAACCTTTTCTTTCCATAAATAGGTGAGGGAAAGCTACATTTTGTTCAGCTCTTAGTCTTCAGTGAGTGCAATGACTGTTATTACGTCTGTGTTCTCAGAGGTCACTATGAATAACATCTTGTTGAAACTGCAGTCAGACAGAAGAGGTTTATACATGGGATCCTGAAGTAAGGCTTGGCCGTGGTGATTTTCAACAGTTTCAGGATGTTACTCGGTATTTCAAGTGAGCTGACTCAGTCAGAATGACTTCTCCAGGCTTGACATTTCCTTTGCTTAGTCTTACTACTAGAGCAGAGTAGATTCATCGACCTGGTTCAACAAGTCATGTTTCATCAACTTTCAACTTTATATTCCTCCTCACAGCAGTCTTAACAGCCACTGCACTACAAAGTGGGCTGCATTGTTGATTGTCAGGACTTTGTAGACACTGACGTATCCATCTACAGGCTTGAAATTGGGCATAGGCAAAAGAACTTGGACCATTAGCATTTCACTGGGCTTCAGACACCAGTAAATGGAAATTGAAGCTCTTTGCAAGTGTACCGAAACCTTCTTTCTTTTGAACACAGTAATAAAAATATTAAAAATCCATACTATGAGTGAGGAAAAGTAGATCTGTTTTCTTCAAAAAAGTGTAGTCCAATAGCTTTAGCTTTCCACTTAGAAAAAACACATTCCTGCCCATGGCATGTTTTGTATTTAATATGTCTATGAAGCCCAGCAAAACAAACCATCGAGATTAATAACCTTCAGTTGATAAAGAAACCTGCTGTTGAAAGGAGGTGCTCTAATCACAGCTGGCTGTGGCTCTGCAGCACTCAGCAGGCAGCCAGGAGGTCTGGAGGTAAAGATCCAGGCTGTGTCCCAGCTGGCAGCTCTGCCACACCAAAGTGGAGACAAGGAGGGATGAAGATCCCAGCAGGGTCCTCGCCTGCCCTTCATCCACTTCAATTTTCCAAGTGTCCCCACTGCTTGTGTCAGATGTGCATACTTTTTTACCTAGATACCTAATTATTTTCATAATCAAAATTATATTCATAAGCCAAGCACAGAGAAAGGGAAAAAGGGACAGTGACAGTGAGAGCACAGGAGGAGGAAGGTCTGTACCACCACAGGGCTTCTGCCAAAGCCTCAACTGGCAGCACCAAAAGCCAGGTTCAGTCTCCACCCATCTTCACTGACATTTCAGACAGAGCAGGATGGCTACATGGGAAATGGTCACCCTGCTCTAGAAGAGTCGCCTTCTCTGTTCAGTGCACTTCTGATCAGGAGTGGGCTGCTGCCATTTTTCTGGACGTGGGACTTGCTTGATTTTTTGCTGGCAAGACTGTAGGCTCCATCACTTGCCTCAGCTCAAGCTGCTTGACTAGAAGCCTCTTGCTGCCTGGCTGCAATCTAAGTCTGCTCTATTGGCTTTAAATATAAGCAGTAATTATTGCAGCACACAGGGCAGACCTGCTGCTGTTGCTGTCTAGAAAAGGGCTAAACATCATGACCACCTTTTAGTCCAAGCCTTGTGCAGCTGTTGTTTTAGGGTGTCTGCTCCCTTAGGGAACTTCCATGCACAGTGAGCTTTCTTAAATAATGTGAAAGTTATCATAACTGATGTGATTGTCTCCACTTCATGAAATAGCTGATTTGTTAATGGCCCTCCTGCAGAATAGTTTGACTGAAGCTTAAGTTAACGTAGTAAAATAGAAACCTAATGCATGAGCTGAGCCTGTCTGGTCACTCACTGACCCTGTTGTCACCTGCAATATTTTCTCTGCTTGGGAATGCTGAGGCTAGACACAAATGCATCAAGGGACACTGAAAAACAGCCTGTCCGTTTGAGCTCTACTGAGTGATGAACTCAAAGTGGGCACTGTCTGTGCCTCTGTCATGATGCAAAGGCCCACCAAGTTCACTGAGGTGCCAGTATAAACCAGATTTTCAGCAGCTCTGTGTAGATATTTGTCTCACTCAACTTATGAGAACTGCGGTGTAACAGAGACCCTGAAGCTGGGTGTTTAAGTTCAGCAAGTGAGGAAAATGCTGATATTTTTTGAGAATTGATTGGTGGTGTCTGCCGATATCTGTCCCCACTGGCTGAGGTTTGACGGAATAGCTGAGAAAACATGTTGCAAACGTGACAGCCAGTGAGTGTGTTCTTGAGTGCTTCAAATTGGATCTCTTTTGCACAGATGGGGCACGTACCCTGGCTGCCAGGAGTATTGGATTTGTCGGTCTGCTAGAAAGGGTTTTGTATCAACACTTATCCAAAATATCATTTTATAGTCATCAGGAGGCTCTTTGTGCTAAAGACCTGGATTTCTCCAGAGCTCTAAACCTGATTGTCTGTCTCATCAACTTGATACTTGCACATGCACTAAATCAACATTTCTTACCTATGTAAGGAGGAAATCAATGCTTCTCTGCAACCTTAGTTAGCTGGTGCAGGAAAAGGCTCTTCAAAACTTTAGAAAATGAAAGAAACAAATGGGTTTTGGAAGGCCAGACTGAATTCATGAATCACAGTGAGCTGCCTAAAGACCAGGATTAGGCAGTGAACTGCCTTCCTTTACAGGCATTACATTTTGTCTGTACAACATCAATATGTCTACAGGGGAAAGACTGTATTATGACATTTAATAGACATTTTCTTGTGATAAAAGCAATAAAATACTCCAGTCTCATAGTAACCTTGACTGCTTTCTTTTAAAGCAGTTAGGAGTTAATAATAGGGCAATAAATTAGGAGATCTAAACTGCAATGTCATCAATTCTGGATTAGTATGAGTGAATTTCTGAAGAAATTTTGGTAGAAAAGACTGCTGTGGCCATTTAGAAATCCTCTTGCTGAATTTGTAATTGGAAATGTTGAAATTCAAAAGTACAGTTGGGTTTGAGAAGGAACTGCAATTTCTTCCCTGTTGTCCTGAGCCAAAGGCTATGTTGTGGTAGGTGCAGCCCTGGCCTGGCTGCAGCTGTACTCCCAGAATAAACATTGTAATGTGGGAGAGATCTCCCTCCCCTGACATGAGCTAAAAATGGAGCATTTTACCCTCATCTTGATGAGGTCATCCCTGCTGGAGTACATAATTACCACTGAATTTTTAAACAGCTGTAACACATAATATTAATGCCTGAAGAGAACAGCAAAAGAGCATTTCCAGGGCAACCAACCACATTTCCCTGCTCCCTGACACAATAGGCTGAGATAAAACTAAAGCTGTTTGAGAGTTAACAGGGTTTCAAAACCAGTCAAAACTGAGAAATACAACGTTTGCAAATGGGTGGGTTCATATGATGGAGTAAACCTGTGGAGAAAGGCAAGTTTTAGCCTCAGTTCTCCATGTCATATTGCCAGCACATCTCTTTACTCTAAATCTGACATGTTGGAGGAAGCAGCCAGAGCAGAGGTCGTAGACATGCAAGAGGTACCAGAGGTGGGGCAAGAAACCAAGACGGGTTACAGAAACAGCCCTGTAATTCCAGTCCTGCACACACACATCAGAGTGTTCAGGTTTAAACAGTGGCCAATGTGGTGAAGTGGTCCAGTGATGACACCTCTACTTAGAGAAGTGAATATGAAGAAGACGGCAACAGAAGGCAGAAGTAGATCCAGCTCTGTCTCACAGGTTTGTTTATGAAGGTATCTGAAGTCCCCATGATGAACAGGTCCCCTCCTGGGATCCATGGAGCAGTACAGGCTGTTCCTGGGCAGAGGAAAGGGCTTGTGCCAAACACTCAAGTGAGGGGATGGACTCATTGCAATGCTACCCTGCTCTGCAGATCCTGGTACGTGCAGTCTCTAAGACAAAGAGACCCTGCCAGCAATGCTAGTTTTTAACCAGTCCCTACTGTTGAACCAGAAACCACAAATTCATTCTCTCCTTAGTTCTCTTCTGGCTCAGGACCAATGAAGACCTCAAACCCCCACTGTTCAAGTTCAGTTCCAGTTCAACTGACTAGGGAATGTGTCAGAGAGGAAGCATTTCAGGCTGGTGTTTGATTCAGGTTTAGTACAACTTTTTGAGTGTTTTTCTCTGAAAT
Source organism: Pitta sordida (assembly GCA_013390025.1). Lineage (NCBI taxonomy): Eukaryota > Metazoa > Chordata > Aves > Passeriformes > Pittidae > Pitta > Pitta sordida. The sequence continues at coordinate 159,187 of WEKX01012912.1, forward strand.
TCACATTTTAATAGCTCTGGTGACAAATAAATCAAAACAAAAACAAAACACCCCCACAGAACCTGGATACTGCAACATAAGGACACACACATTGTAGCGAGATAGAATCTGATCCAAGTCTGACAGATTATAATAACAGTGGAGAGCTTTAACCAGGGTAGTTTGATAAACTACACCATAGGACATCGAGCAAGATGATGGAACTGTTAGTATTAAAACATGATAACCCTTTTTTTATTTTCAAATGGGAACCGACTGGCAACTCTCTCTAATGTATTACAGGTTATTTCATCTGTTTGTCCCTACAGACATGAATTAACAAAGGCCAAGTCAAACAAATAGTCAAAAGTTAGCTGCTGTGTAGCTTTTCACTGCCTGAAACCCAGGGTTGAATCCTGGCCCATGGAAGGTGTGCTCCCTGCAGCTTTGGAGGAGAGTCACACACAAGAAAGGCAGTGCAAGGTGTTCCAAATGTTTGTGTGGCATATTATTTTGTTTCCAGCGATGTGTTGTTCTAGATGGCAAAGGAAAAATAAACAGTCAGTCCAGGCACGTAGATTCCTTTGCCCTGACAGTCTTGAGCATCTTCTTCAAGGGCTCTACAACCACCGTCTTGGCATTTCTGATGTGTTGTTCTAGCCACCTGAGGGAAGGGACCTTGGACCTGCATGTGAAATCAGAGTTATGTGCAAGCCATAAAGGGTAAAGCACACTTGCACGTCAATGTGTCCAAATGCCATCTCACAGGAGTCAGCTGTATCACCAGAGATTGCATGCTCAAGTGTCTGCATCTAAAATGGGCCCCCAGAATAGGAACCCAGATAGCCATAATACTGTATTTCTAGTAATTTGATGCAGTCTTGGGAACTGGAGTAAAGCTTTTTCTTTGACAGGTATATGCCCAAATAACTAGGGTTTTGATCTGGGCTCTTGCATGGCATTTTGTTTCCTGCATTCTCACTGGTCTGCACACTGTCAGGATTTCAAGGAGGCAGGGCAGAAAAACACATCTCAATTTAGTCCACACCCAAGAGATGTGTAGCACTGATCTAAGGCCACCTAATGTGCAAGGAGGGCCTCAAACACATTCTTCCATTTCCTATATTGATTAGTCTCACCTGCAAATTATTGCATAAAGCAAGGGTTGGGAAGTGCCAACATGTTTCTCACTTTCCATTTTGCATAAAAGAAACAGCCGAGAGTAGCCACCCTACCATGGAATCATAGAATGGTTTGAGTTGGAAGGGACCTTAAAGATTATGTAGTTCCAAACCCCTGGCATGGGCAGGGGCACCTTCCAACAGATGAGGTTGCACTGGTTTTGTGGGCATCATTGCCAATCGAGCACACACTCTGCAGAGGGCTGTTATCAGGCTTGGGCATAAGCAAAGTGTTGAAAGATTTGGTGCTGTCAAGTCTGGGTCTGTCCTGGGTCACGCAGAGTTGCAAGTCTCCAGAACCTGAAGGTCTGTATGTAAACTCTTTCTGCTGTGTTAACCCACAGTTTGAGGAAAGGTTTTTGCATCTCAGTTCTGGAGTCAGACAGCTCTGTCCCACCTAAGCCTCACTTCAGGCACCCTTAAGAATACTGCTCTGCGCTCAGCTTGTTCTGTACAAATTGCAAATGTAGATGGGAATTGTTCATATTATGCATTCATGTAGCAGTTGTAAACAGGTTTCCATTTGGACCACAGAGTATATCCTTAATTATACAGAAGAAGGTTATTTTCCTTCTTTTTTTTTTCCTTGGGTTTTCAGGTATGAAAACAAACTCACTACCTGCAATGAATTCAAAGTCAGCCACAGAAGGGTAGCCTTTGTTTGAACTGTGCCATGATTGACTTTCCAATTATTTTTTTTCTTTGCTTTCTTGGAAAGTGTACATTTGTTTTCCATATGTTCCCTTTCCACAAAACAGCTGTGTACTTGAGGTGACAAGTTCTTAGTAATGGCTTTATGAATCATAATTCATGTATTAACTCTGTGCCCAGCCTATGACTTAGGAGTGAAAGGCAGAAAATAGAGGCAGTCTGCATGGCCTTCTTAACCTGTTGTGAATTAAAGAGGTGGGAAAAGTTACCAGCTTTTAAGCTGTGACCCAGGGCAGCTTAAGCAGAATTGACCTGTCCACGCAGAGGAGAGGAGGCCTGCCTGCTTTCAGGCTGGTGAGACACACTACAAAGCTGAGCTTTGAGAAAAACGACCTAACAAAAAGGGGAGGAGGACTTAATGTAGTTCAAAGAAATGGAACATGCGTTGCCCTGATGTCCAGACAGGTCATTTCTGAAAGAATCTCCTGGGGTTCCTAGTCCTAAGCCTCCTTAAAATCATTTAAAAACTTGGATTATCTGAAGCTGGTGGAGGAAGATTTGTTCAAGTGCCAAAGTTCACAAGTAGTAGTGCTTTTTTCCCCTGCTCTGCATGGGACAAGAAAGCAGGGCATCTCCACACTGTTCAAAGACCTCAGACAGAAGCTTCACCTTTCCCTATAGGCAGTTTCAGATATTGGAGAAGCTGGAGAAGAATCCAACTTGTTGCTAAGGTTTAGAGGAAGAAGAGATACATGGAAATCCATTTCTAAACGTTGGCAGTGCAGGAGACATTAGCAACTGAAAACTGGTAGACAAATGTGAGTAAAATGTGCCAAGTAACAGGTGGAGTAGAAAGCATTTACTATTATGTTTAAGCGCTTGCAGAATGTCTCTTTGTTGTTCTATTTACAAGGAGCACTTTGCATACAGAGCATCAATCTCTCACAGAGCCAGCACATTACTGTGGTAGAAATAGTAAATTAGCAACAATACGGATCTCGTAGGGGGGCTCTCAGCAAAGGGACTTTACCTTTATCACATAAAATGAAAGAGGCAAAGCTATTTTATACCTTAATGTCTTTGTCAGCCCACATGACAAGAAAGCAGTTACCCCTGCTGCTAGATGCCTTTGACAGCCCTGCAGAGAGACATGAAGAGCAGAACCAGCTACCATGGGGATTAAAAAGCCTGAATGCTTAATTTCAAAGGATAGCTGCATTTATCTCCCCTTTGTGTGATCCCTGGCCCAAAACCCATGCAAGTGGAGGGGCTGGAGGGCAGAGCGCTCCAGGGGTCAAGACATTGACACTATTTTGGACCAAGGCAACAGCATCCCTTTGAAAATTAAAATCACTGGGAAATGCTTTACCTTGGATGCGTCTTCAGGCATCAGGTAGAAAATAGTGGTGGGAGGTCAGGGTAACCCAGCTGAAACCTCAATCCAGAGAGGTCAGAGCATGTCTAGGCTTAGTCTTGCCAGTCTGTACCTCCAGCACATGCCTATTTTACATTTTCCTTGAAAAACTTTCCTCGTCTCCAGACTGCACACCGACACTGAAGCTTCAGGTCTGGGAGAGTTCTTAGGCTTCCAGATCTGAGCTCGCACTGCTGTGGCACACAGGCTCAGCTGACATGAAAGGGACATTGGTACCAGTCAACCTGGATGCCAGTTTTACTTCATTTTGGTATCACTTAGGTCATATATGTTTGTATATACTTCCGGAGGAACTATAGAAGAGCAAAGTGGGTGATCTAAATCAGTCTCATATTTGGTAGATACTTTGCAATTTCAATATGGTATTCAGAAGGGAGAAATTGTTACAAGACAAGTTAAATGCTGTAGATTGGTAAAACTCGCTGAAGACTGCAAACACAGTGCAGTCTTCAGGTTATTCAGGTTATTCAGATGTTACTAATTTTTCCATTTGTAAAGTGTTGCATTACTACAGTGTTCTACTAGAGGCTAGACAGTTAAAAAATCTCACATACAGGTTTCAAATCCTATAACAATATAAGAGTTAAATTTCTACTGTTGTACCAAGATTACAGTTCACAGGTCATAGTGGGTTGCTAAGGAAGCAGAGTATGAGCTTTGTGAGACAAAATGAGAATTTTCAGCTTTCATTCTTCAGTTGCCTTTCTTGCCTGAAAAGAATTTGAATTGTTATTGTAATGAGCCTTAAAAAATAATTAACTGTGCTTTTTCTCTATTACATTGAATACAGAGACAAAAAAGAATGAGATGTTCTAATCCAGTTCCTTTGCTTAAGAAACAGGACTATTATGAATTCCATATGTAACCAAAGCCAGGATTTCACGGTTATGCAGCTGAGCATGACAGTATCTGACCCCCAGGCAGCCAGTCTGTCATCTGGCAGAAAATTTGTTTCCTTACCTGAGAATTGTCAAGTGTTTCACTGAGCACTTTTGGAAGCCAGACAGTTATAGAGAGGAGAAGAGTGATCAGGTGTGAGAGACTGGTCTTGGGCATATTGCTGGTAGATGACGGCAAATGGCTCCCCCAGTATGGAATCCTCAGAGCATGAATACTCCCCTGGAAGTAGGCACCAAACCCAGGGATGGATGGCAACAGTACAGTATCCTAAACTTGGTATGAAATAATCAGGTAGTAATAGTTATTTATATAATTTATATATTTACATATAAATTTATTCAAATATTTATTACTTATTTATAAAAATCATACCAAATAATTGTTATAAAATAATCAATTTAGCTCAGTCTGTCTCTAAGGTGGAGCAGACGAAATAAATTCCACATCTCCTTTCTAAACCTCTTTGGTACCATTTAATGGTAAGGAGTGCGTTGGGACAATTTGGGGATGGATTATTATATTTATGTATGTCCTGTGTCCAAGTCCATGGGTGTACCATTGACACAGCCTAGAGCACACTCATGAAATGTGGGTTTTTTGAAGAATGATGTGGGTTTTGAAAACTAAATATTCTCCTGCTACATCTTCAAGGATGTTCTCATTCAGAAATTTAAGTTGTGAAGTTAAGGACCCTCTGGTCACTACCAACCAAAAAGAGAATAGACTGGAAAACCTGATCCTTTCAAAACATTCAGGAGTTTTTAATTTGTCACAGCATGAAACAAAAACAAATCTTGAAGCTTAAAAGTAACTTCAAAATTCAGCACTTAACCTTAAGATTTAGTTCTATATTGCCTCTTTTTTTTACATTCTCATATATACAAAAAGCCTCATAATAGCAAAAATGTTGATGGTAATAACACAAAAAATGTATAAAAGTAATATTTTTTTCTGTTTCTGAAACAAAAAGTTTCATTCAGAGGTCAAGACCTCCCCATGACAGTGATAGGGGAAAAAACTACCAAGTATTAAGAAAGCTGTCCTATTTGGGAGCAATAAAATTGTCAAGGTCTGCTGTCTCTCAGCTCACTTGGGAAAGCTTTAATCTGAAGATTTCTGACACATTAATGGGGAGATTATTGATATTATAGCCTTGTTATAGCTCACTGCATGAGAATTCTGCATCATAATTCCTCACTTGACCACACACTAAGGTCGTTTCTATTCTGTCCATGTTCTCCCAACAGATTCCTTGTGTCCAAGTGCCCTCCAGCAACTCATTAAACCACACCTCACACCTGCACAGGTTGTTCTCTGTCTTCTCCCACGGAGGACACATGGGTGCAGTGAAGTGTTCCTTGATGCTGTGATTTCCTTGACAATTTTTTAGCTAAAATCTTATGACATTAGTATAGGGAAGGGAGAAGGGTGACCTGAAACGCATTAGGTAATGATTCACAAAAAAAACCCAGTCCAAGTTCAACCTCAGATTCTTTTGATTTGTTTAGAAAAATTCTACAGTTGTTATAATATTTTGCAACATCTGACTGGCAGCCAGTCACCAGGGGCGTCCCACAGGGGTGAGTGTTAGGCCCAGTACTGTTCAACATCTTTATCGATGATATGGACGAGGGAATTGAATCCATCATCAACAAGTTTGCAGATGAT
>WEKX01012912.1:165276-178172 GCA_013390025.1 Pitta sordida
TAGACTGTGAGGGAAGTAGGTTTGTGTTACCGCTCTGGGATGTGCTTTCGGTCTCTGTACGGGTGCTAGATGGTGAGTTGGCCTAGATGATCCTTGTGGGTCCCTTCCAACTCATAATTTTCTGTGATTCTGTGATTCTGTGATTTTTTGTTTGTTTGCAGGGTTTTGTTGGGTTTGGGTTTTGTTGTGTGTTGGGGTTTTTTTGTTTTGGGGTTTTTTTAAAATTTAATACACATAAAACCTGTTGCATGAGAGACCTGGGCTCCTTACTCTTATTTGTTCACAATATTCAGAAGAAATTTCTGTAAGACAAGAGGCGTGCTTCCTACCCAGAAGAATATGTACTAGTGTGAAAAATTAAGATAATATAGCTTATTTTACATAACAGGGATGGAAAATCATGGGTCTCTGTGTTTAAAAGCTGGGTTCTCCTTGGCATGGCGATCTGTCCCTTGTCCACAGAACAGGGTGACGCAGAGGAGTGAGGAAGGAGTGTGAGTGTAGCCCTGCTCTATTCACATCCTCTCGTGCCCTTAGAGGATCACCAAGTGCTTGGAGAAAAATGAACCATGGACTATGTAACAAGCCAAGGAGCAGCCTCTGAGATCTGTTCGAGTTCCCAGATACGATCTGCACCTTTTTGTTTGGATTCTGCCCCCCCGGCTATGCCCAAATGGCTGTGCCTACAAAGCACGTCTGAGCCTGCTGCTCCGCTACATATTTGTTATTTAGCTTTACCGGTTGTTCTGATCCTTTCCCAACTACCTTTTCTAGAGGCCTTATGTTGGCTCCTGAGAGAAGTTGTGTTATTAACTTCCTCAAAATTTATACAAGAAAATCTGACAAAATGCCAGTTAGCTATACTTCCCTTCAGCCTACAGGGGATAATATATTTTCAGAGTTAGAAAGAACAAGTATTTGAACAGGCTACATTCATTTTCCAGAGTATCAGACACTGTTGAGACACAAGTGCTCCTCTGCTTAAAGATACCATCCCCTCCTGAAGGCACTCGGTGACTGGGTGTCACAGAAACATTGTGTGTCATTAGCTCCTTGTGTGCTCTCCTGCAAAGGGAAGAGGCTTGAAGTGAGAACAAGAGTGTAGTGGAAGAGGGAAGTATTCATATTTTAAGTTCCCAGGAGGGTAAAATATTAAAGGGAAAAAAAATACAGTCTGTCAAAGCAAAAAGAAAAGAGGAACAGGAGAGGATTAACTGAGGGAAAAAGTAGAAAGTCCTCAACCATATGGATGTGTTTTAGCACTCAACTAGAAATACTGAAATCTTTATGAAACACCCTTGAAAGACGTTGAAAAGAACTCATATCATCATTGAAGCATGAAGGAAGATTACTTCCTTCAGCACACTCAAGAAGATCCTTTCTTCCCTGTCTCTGCAGATACCTCTCCTCCGTGCTCCAGACAGCACTCTGTATTTTGAAAAGACTGCTGTTACCTGCAGCTGCTAAAAAAATGTGCCTAACCAACACTCCAGCTCTTTCCCCAAAGTAAAACCCCTTGATTTACTTTCAAAACAAAAATAATTAAAACTCTGAAGAAACTAGCTGCACCCTTATGAACACAAGCATCATCTGTAAGGAAAAGCAACTTGTGTTCTGCTTGGGTAAGTGTGAAACAGGTACAGAAATGAAGCAACTGCCTCAAGGACGGCCACAGTGGGAGAAAACCAAGACAAGTGTCCCATGGGCAGCCTCAGAGCTGGGTTTATACAGGTATGTAAGAGGCGCTCCTGATGGGAGGTTGCTATGGCCATGTCTCCCAGCCTTCATCCGTTCTCTGGGCTTGTCTCCTTCCATTGCCTAATTAAATTAATTACACAGGCCATGGGAGACAGCAAAGCAGAAGCTGCCCTTACATGAGTCTGTCCGCAGGTACCAGCAGGGTACCTAGAAACACCTAATCTATAGCAAAGAGCCTGGGGCATTTTTTTCTTTGTTTTTAAGAGAGTAGAAATCATTTGGTCAAATGAAAGCATCACCAACGCATATGATGATGACTGAACTGCTTTTTCTAGTCTTTCTTATCAGTTTTGCTGAAGATAAATGACTGCTTGTCACATAAGAATTGTCTCATCTTTTTGTCTCTAAAACTGGTCAGAGGAATTGTGCCATAAAAATGCCTGTTCCCCTTCCAGGCTTACTGAGGCAGTTCAGGGTGCCTGACTTCAGCAGAGACTTACACGGCAGAGGTTGAAATCTAACTGCACCACCAGAAGTAACCAGAGACACAAACACACCCCACAAGAGCATACAAAAGATACCAGATGTTCAAAAGAATACAAAAACAAGACTATAATTCTAGCACACTTAAGTATTTGGGTATGTATTTACAACTGGGGACTTCTGGTTCTTCATGTAACATGTGAGAAGCTTCCCAGTGTTCATCGAGGGAGCTGGGCCAGCCCATAATTAATTGCTCCCCTCCAAAAGACAGCATTCAGTCATCTACCAAAGGCAGGCTGGCTCAGCAAGAAATGATGGAGTAGTACTTAAAAGCGTATTTTTATTCCAGTGAACAAACTTGAGAGGATGATCTTTGTCCTTCCCCACACATCACTATGATAGATACCCATTTTTGTGGGTACAATTAAAAATTGATTGAAAGTGCCTCATCACTTTCTTCTTTCTTTATAATAGAGTAGAATTATTTACTCGGATGGGTGTTTTTCTGATAGAGGTCATATCTCCAATCACTGGCTTTCTCTGGCATAAAAATAATCATAATTCATGCTATGGGCTGTCATTAGGATCTCCTGCAGATTTCAAAGAATAAAACAGTTTTGTAGCTTTACACTCTGACCATCTTTGTCACTCAAAGTTATTCTCATGATGGGTTACAATTTTACTGTTGGAAAGCAATGGCACTGTGTGAAAATGGGCTATAAATTGTGATGCTTACACATTAATTTTCCAACTATTATCTCTCACTTCCCCTTCAGTTTGAGGGGTTAATAAATATGTTGTAAACATTTTGGCATAATGAAACTTGTCATAAATCCTGTGGAGTGAAATATCTGTGTAAAAGAAATACGAAAACAGAGAAGTAGCTGCTTTGAGACTATTTTCCTCCCTTATTTGAATCAAAATCCAAATTTGAGTTAAATGATTAATGATTCAGCATTTTCTGGGTAATGAATTGTTTCATCTGCTTAGGTAAATCTCAGGATGCAAAACAAGAGTACAACTGTGAATACATTTATGTTTCCAGGAGCTTATTAAGGTGTAATGATTTGTATGCATGTATATGTCAATATAAATATATATGCCTAACTAGATATAATTAGTATAATCCATCAGGAATGTAAATTAAAATGGTTTAGAATCTGCAAAATATTAATGTGTCAAAAAGTCATGCTAAACTCTTCTACTGGTTATATAGGATTGTATATTCACCTCGTCTTCCAAAGAGCTCCTGAAGTCTAGAGGAATAATTAACCAAGTTGCTGAGTGTCATTAAAGATACTCAGCACTTCAGATACCTCAGCCTTGTGCGTACTGAGCCAATCCATATTTGCAGCAGCTCTTTCTGAGGGTGACTGCATTGGAGCAAAAGATTTCACTGCTGGGAAGTTCATCCTACTTTTTCTGTATCCATTTTACTCTGCTGAGAACATGGATTTAGCTTCCCCAACAGACCAGCTTATTTCTGATGATGAACAACATACATGAAAGTCTTATTGTTTCACAGTATTTGTTAAAATGGATGCTAAACTTTAGGTCCAAACAAGAGAACAAACGACCAAGGAGTAGGATGAGAGACTTCAGGTTTTAAAATCCTTGAAAAATTCATCTTTTTCCCAATCTGTTTGCCTATTTAAATGAGATTTGCAACATCTCCAGATAAGAATAACCATTCTAGTGTGCAGGATATCTGCAACATACATGTGAGATGATTCTCTGGACTCCTGCACAGTTAATAGCAAGACACAGGTACTTTCAGTGAGAGATTAATCTAAGTTACTTAAAACATAGAAAGTCACTCAAGGACTGTCTCTTTTCTCCCTTAACATCAAAAGGGGCTGCCTCACCTATAAACATTTTCCAGACTCTTAAAAACACAATTCATAATGCATGTTAGCAGTTTATCCTCGGGAAACACAAGTAGAATAATGAAGCTGCGTGACAAACTTGACAGCAAGCCCAGCAGCTCCCGTGCCCTGAGGGAGAAGGAGCATGTTGGAGTCCGCTGTAGGAGGACCAACCTCAGACCCCCAAGGACCTAGAGAGAGAGAAATTCCCAAAACACGGCCGTGACTGCTACTCTGCTGCCTGCAATTCCTCTTTTACGCCGATGAAAACTCCCATCACACGCCTTTGCGCTTCACTAGCACAGCTGGGTATCAGTGGTAGTGTGATGGTTTCTTGTGTAAGTTGGTTGTAGATCACTTCAGGATTTCTGATTTTGTACAGAAACCAGTTTTGTGAAACAGGAGGAAGCATGAAAATTCAATTTCTCTGTCTCTCACTGTCTCCTATACAACACAGCCTTCATCTGCTGCACAGCGCATGAGGCAGCACAATATGAAAAGGAAGAAAAAAGATATCTATCAGCTAAAAGAACAGAATAGAGTGTTCTTCACCCCAAAAGCAAAGAACATGTGTTCTGTTTTCAGTTCCCTGCTGTATGAGGGAGGTAGAAAATTGTGTGACCACACTAGACGTTCAGGTTTAAAGGTTTTTTTGACTCTCTGTGATTTGTCACTTTGATCCAGGATGCTCCAACAGGGGTCAGCCTTAGGGCCCTGTCCAAAGCACTTCCGAGTCTTTCAAAAGATCCCAGTGGGACACAGTGCCAGTTCCATGAGATGCAAATGTTGACTGACTCCACCTCTCTCCTTAGAACTCCAAGCCATGTAAGAACATTTCTGAGGTGGTCCTATCTCCACAGATGAGAGGCTTCACTAAGTTTGCATGAAATAAAAGATGTAAGATAGGGAAGACTTAAGCATTTTGCTAATACAGAGTGAAATCCCATTATTTGGGCAGGATACCAGACACCCTACTATTATGGGCAGCTATTCACTGTACTGTATGTAGAACAGGTTTAAGGGCTGGCATGAAGAAGAACTGTTCATCCAGAAAGCCAGGACAGCTATTGAATCTTTGGAAATTCAGCAGCAGAAGTGGAATGCACTGAGTCTTGTGACCAGAGGTTGCTCTGGGATGCACTAGTGCACTGCTATTTATGTCAGTGCAGGTGCTGTGCAAGAATGGGAAGCAGAAGGTGAAACTTTAGGGCTTCTGAAGAACTGACTCTGCTTCTGAGACAAAGAGTTACCTTATCTCTAATGTCAGTGCTGTATGGGGAAGGGAAGTGAACAGAGAAGGATAAGAAAGAGCTCAAAGGAGTGAATGTGGAAGGAATACAAGTAGATAAAAATCATAGAATCGTAGAATGATGGAGGCCAGCTGTCCTTACTTCTACTTTCTTTTTCACATCAAAGTACAGGGTGTTAAAAGAATGACTGTGGACTAAACCAGGCAGGGAAAACTCAGAGGGTTCACTGAAACAGAGAACATGTTTCTCAGTCTGAGCACAGAGCAAAGGTGGAGAGCATTGGCTGTGCTTGTCGTGCTGTAACTTGTGGTCAGGGAATGGAACAGTCAGCTCCTACAGGACACATTCACTTTCTGCTTTTCTTTGTGTTTTGGAGTATAGCAGTGACAACTATATATTAGAAGTGCTGCAGTGCACCTCTCTTTTGAGCAAGCTCTGTGTGGATTTTCTCAGAAAACAGCTAATACCTTCTCTGAAAGGCAGCTCCCACCAGTAGCTTCCTAACTCCATGCTGAAACATTATATTAGTCCAAAACTGGAGGCGAATCATGTTCACTGTTGAATCCACATCACTGCTTCCTGAATGATTTTGAATTCTCTAAAGAGATTTCAGAGCCAAATACAAACTCGTCTCAGTTCAGCTTACTTCATAAATCTGATGAGGTCACAGCTTGAGAGAGCATGACAGCTGGCTCCACCACTAAACCACACATGCTTGTCTCGGGGATGAATTCTTAAGCATCAGCTTTGGTGTGACATCCATCAGAGTAAGGCACGCACAGTTTTATCCAGGCTGCTGCATGTGGGGCAGAGCTCCGTGCGTGGCTGCCAGTCTCCTCCTAAGTCCTGTTGATGGACTGTTGCCTGCAAACCAAGCAGCAGTCCCTGGGCTGATTAAAACCAAGACTTTTAATTGCCACTTCTCTTCAAGTTCTTAGCAGCAAGAACAGAGATAAAGGTTTAACAGTGATGCTTTTTCAGGGCTCAGTTGGAAGAGCTGATGGAGGATGACAGATGAATGCATTGGATTGCTCCTATTCAATGACTTGAGGGCCTCCATAATAGCACCCCAGCTCAAGCTCTCATTCTCTGCTGGAGATTTAGGTACAGAAAACCAGGCTTGATGGTTCCTGTGAATGTGTTAGACAGGCATCACTCTGTATATCTTAGGGAACACCTTTCAACTTCAGCTTGAATTTTGTGATGCTTTTGTCAGTGTTTTCAAGGTGGAAGGAAAGGTTTCAGCTACTGCATTTAAAATTCAGATATGCATGTTCATGCAGCCTCGGGGCAGAGACTGCAAAGAATCTGTAAAGAGGTGAATAGGAGATGGAATCTGTGCTCTCTGGTAAAACAGCTCTGTTTTCTTCTTTTGGTCTTTGTTTTTTATTTAACAAGGCATGAACATTGCCTTGCACTGCAACTGCACGCTAGAGAGCAGGCTGCTCAGCTTTGAAACATAAATGCCATTTCTTTCTACCCTCCCTGGAGTTCTCTCATTTCTATTTATTTTCATTAGTAGAAATGAAAACAAATTAAGGCGTGCAGCACTCGATAGAGTAGAACTGCAGCAAGCACAACTGCTGGCACCTGGAGCATTTTATAATTCCAGTGGTGCCCCAACCTTTGAACAAAGTCCAGCTGACTCAGAAATGGCGCAGGCTGGAAATCCTTTCTTTTCTGTTTTTCCAGTCATATAGCTGTATGAGGTTCTTGATCTCACAACTTGGTTCCTGTTTCACCCCCAAAGCCAATTCACTTCCCAGTCTCTCCCAGAGATCTGTTTGCTGGAATGGACAGGGTTCAGATTCTCAGCTGGTTCAGCTGGTTTGCTCCATTTGCTTCAGTACCTCTGGTGTTGTTATGCTCATTACTAATACATCCAGTTATATTTGAATAGTAATATCATACTCTGAATAGGATAAGCACTTTGTTTGCCTCCTGTGCAGCCTTCAAACTTACTGTTGTAACTATGTGCATGATCCTAAGTCTTGTTTTCCTGCCGGGTTCAGTTCATCTTCCTTGCCAACTCAGTTCCTCAGTTTCATTCATAAAGAGGTTCTGCAAACACAGGATATGCTTTCTTTGGTTACACAAAGGGTCCCAGCCTTTCCACATGTCAGTCCAACTTTTGCTTCTGTTTTCTTCCATTTTTTCTTGGATATGACGTTCCTATTGTTGTGAGTTTTCCTCATTGCCTGGAGAAGAAACTTAAAGCACAGCAATAACAAAAACGAGTGTTCTGGATCTCCTTTGACAGCACGACATGAAGAGGACTGCATGAAGACTATGTTGGTCACAGAAAAAATGAACCCCTAAGATGGGGAAAAGTTCACAAAAATAAAACTAAGCATTAAAATTTGGGCCTACGAAAGTACTGAGGTTATCGGTAAAGCATCTTTTTTATTTTTCCTGTCTAGTAGGATGACAAAACCAAGAAAAGAGAATGGAATACAGGAAGTCAGAATGAAAAGATTCAGCGTTTTTTCTTCCATATGTTTTTTTTCTCAAAGAAGAAACACAGCCTCTTGTCTTGCCATAAAAATCTTCAAAACTTCCAACAATCTAGAAAGAAGATTTGGGTTTACTACTGAAAATATAAATATCACTTACGACATGTCCTAGCATTTCATAATGTGAAAAGGAAGAATATGATCTTCTGCAAATACCATTTAAAATCCTGTTCACTTTCAAAACAAGAAAATGACTGAAGCAGCTCATTTATTTATTTATTTATTTTTACATTAAGAGGCTCTCCAGCCTAGACATTCAGCTGGTGGAACCCACAGATTCTGCCACTTTAAAGCTTGGCTGAAGTGTATTTTCTTACAAGGAACTAAACCCCGTTGTGAAACATTCAACACAGTAGTTTGTTTCACTGAGGTGAGACCCCTGTGACATTTCTGTGGCTACTGTAAGTGTTGTAGGGCACAGAAACCAGGTAACACTGCAAGTCACACCATTACTCCAGCACTGTAATGCTGAATATTTTGTTGTATGGTGGTGGGTTCAAGTGCCAGAGTAACTCCAGCTGGGGTTGCAAGATTGCTTAGGGAAAATAATGAGGTTTGTTTGCCTCTGCAGAGGGTTGCTTGGCACTGAGCAGATAATTTGCCTACATTTTTGCATCCTGGTAGCACAGGAGCAAGCCTACAACAGCATAGAACAAACATCATTTTAGATACCAGCACTTGCTACATCATTTCCACCTGCCAGTATTTACTAAGGGACCAGGCACTTGTGAGAATCCACTCCTGTGCTGTGCCAAGTTTGGGCACAGATGTTTTTTGGAAGTAGAGGGAATTCCAAGGCATTGTGTGTAGTTCTGCATCTTTTCCCTCGCCACTCTGCCAGTTTTCATCCTCAGGTTTATTTTGTGCAGAGCTTCTTTCCAATGACTTTTCTCATTAATTAGGGTGGCACTGTGCCAAGTAAAAGGTTTTGGCTATTACCAGAGCTCCTGAGACAGCTTTTTGTAGAAAGTTAATACAATTTCCTGCACCCCGTGGGAACACACAGCCCTAAAATTGGATTGAATCTTCATACCCCTGAATCAACAAGGTCAGCATGTTCCTTGAATCATTTCCCTGCTTGTAAAATACACACAGGATACCAAAGAGATTTACATTCAGTGAAGATTAGGTGCTGATTTGATAACTCCTTCTCTGGACAGAAAGAAATCCCCATGCCTTGACCCATCTCTGCAAAGCAGAGCAATTTTGGTGGTCTAACTCCAACAGCTTTTCCTTTATATTCCAGTGTCATTTTTATTATATTACTATTATTTTCTTCTGGAATTAAAGGTTATAGCTCTGGCAGGACATTTTAGCTGTCTCCAGGTTAGTAAGGGGGCATCTAGATGTACATTCCTTGATTCTGCATACAAACTTTATAAGAACAACAAATAATAATATGGGATTCAGACATCACAGTGCTTTCTTTTTCAGACTGGAACATTTACTGCTAGAAAAAGATCATGCAGTATCACCAGTCTGCTTACTCACATCTTCTCAAGTGTCCGTAAGCTGTATTTTGGGTGGAAATCACTGCAGGTAAAAGAGCCATTTGTCAAATCTGTGATAAAGGTAATCAGGAGCAAAGTGAGAGAGGTTGGGCTGGTTGGGTTGGTGTGCGTTGGACTCTCCCACCCTGACAGAATTTTAATATTTCCTTTATTTTGGAATACAATTATGAAGAGAAAAAGAGGAAAAAAGACCAACACCCCCAGCAAAATCTTGAATTAATAATTCAGAGGTATTTTGTTGATTTAGAACTTTTCAGTCTAACTACCTCATGTTCTATAGACTATGAAAAAAAAAAGAAAGAAACGAACAAACAAAGAATGTGGCAAACTTACTTTGAAACTGAAAGGTTTAAAATATTAGATATAGAAGAATCAAATCAAACTGCCTGATTTCTTCAAAGTTTTATCATTATCCTTCCAAATAACTCTCTGAACTGACGAATCTTCATAAAGCGTCTCAGTTTTTGACAAACCAGTAATTTTGGACAGAACTATTCTGCTGTGACATTTCTAGTCCTGTGTATCATCTTGCCCTGAAGTGCTGCTTCTGGTAAGAAAAGGTGATACTGATCATCAGTGGCTGGGCTCTCAGACCATGGGTAACTACAGCATCCTTGCAGCACCTGGCTGCAGTACTGCTGTGGTTCCTCTCTTCCCAGCCGATGCTGGTAAGCACCACTCACACCTCAGCCACCTCTTGGCCTTTTCCTGTTTGAAGCTGCCTCTGCTCTTCCCAGGATGCTTCTAACAAAGAGGCACATACTAGGCAGGTACCTTTGGTCTAACACAGAGATGTTATTTTTGTCTGATCCTGTCTTATCCAGGGTAGCTCTTTCCACTCTCCCCGTGTTCTCTGGACACCTGAAAATGGATTTTAGCTGGTTTATGCGCTCACTGCTCTATTCCTACTTTTTATTTTTCTCTTGGCCAGGGCACACAGGAACACACGTTGTCTGACTTCAGAGCTCACCTTCTGACTTCTCAACATTTCAAAGATGTTCTAGGGATTCCTCAAGTCCCGGATTTGATAAAGCATCGGTACTTCAGTAAGTCTTCCTAAATATTGGTGGCCATCTGTACACTTCGAAGAGGCTGTCACAGTAAAAGTGTATAGGCTCATATCCACCCAGAGGTGCTTAGTCAAGGTAACCACATGAACTTAACATCACAAAGACCTTCTAGAGAAGTGTATTTTCCAAGTATTACAAATCTGCCTTCATCTTGATTATGAATGGATGGGGAGAAAACTTATTACATCAGTCACAAAAGTGGACTTTTCTGTGACCACCCCCTTTCACAATTTGTTTTAGAAGGAAATTTCCTTCATGTTATTCCTCAACAGCTGGATGAAATCCAACCTACTGACACTTCCTAGCAGCACTTTTCAACCTGTTCTGTGTAATTGCCTGGGGCAGATGCCTCATCCCATCAAGAGATACAAAATAAAATCTGGAAGCAGTGGCTACCACAGTCTATAGCATGTCAGTGTTTTGATTCTTAACAACGAAGAGTGTAGGGTAGAACCTCCTTTCAAATTCTGTGAGTAAATTGCTTTCTTGTAATAACTAGACTTTCCACTGACAGATGGCAGCTACAAGCTGTCAATAATTTTACATTCAAAGGATAGATGAAGCGCAACACATGTATTGTTATTGCCTGCTAGGCTGGAAGTGTGTCCAAGCTGGTGTGTGGTTCCTTTGTGTTACGCCCAGTTCATGGACTTCACAAGTATAATACTTCTTCCAGGCACTAACTGGAAGAAAGAAAGATCATGTGCAATTTCTTATGGACTTCATCAAAAACACAATCATCAGCAGACCCAGATTCATACAGTAGAAGAAAAAGAGCCTGGGCACACAACAAACTATATTCCCTCCTGCAAACAGTCATTCAAGAAAATGGACTTAAACTAGGAGAACTTTCTAGTAGAGGGGACAAAAAGAAAATTATTTTTGCTTAACATGTCTTTATCCCAGGTCAGTTTTGAGTTTTATTGGTTAATCTGTGTGTCCTGTGACAAGGTTATAAAATGCCAGTTTTCCCAGCCTCTGTAACGTGATGTCTGGCTTAGCACAAATGTTTCTGTTTCAGAATGTATGTGCAAATAAAAATCCATTTGGACCTAATAATTTGTCAGTTCTAGTCAACTCTTGTATGTCTAAAACAGGGACTAAGTATTTTTGCCCTTTCTGGAGCCTCCTGGAAAGCCTTGGGTTTCTCTCTGAAGCATTTGGGAGCATTTATTCTTGTAATTAAGTGAGAAAACGATGAACAGCTATGCTGAAACAAGTATATCTGAAAGAGTGAAACAAGCAGGAATTAGAAGTACTGTAATTTAGGTTTTACAAACTCCACAAGACCAGCCCATGCATGTTGCCCCTGATCTGGAAGCATGCAGCAGAGAAGGGAGTTGGGAACGCGTGGAAAAACGACATGAAAATTGCACTGCACTTGGATCTTTATGGAAATTTTGACTAATCTCAGCTAGGGTAGTGGTCCTGCTTTGGTAAATTTGTTGAACGATTCTTACTAGCTCTTAATTCCTGTTATCTTTTCACACCAAAACAGGTCAACTTGAAAGGAAATAATGGGTTGTGTTTTTCAAGTGAAGAGGAAAGAACTAAAAGATAGTTCAAAACAATAGGTTTATGGTCAACTTCATGAAGTAAAAAGTAAATTATGCTAAAAGTTATTGATATCTGACCTAAGAAAGCAAGGGAAACAGTCTTTATGGCAGAGCAACTATTCCTAAGGAAGACCAGACAAGAAAACTTGATAAAAATAGGGGGAACTGATACACTTAATACCCTTCTCTGGCCACAATGGTAGTATGGCAGAGAATGAAGAATTATGTATTGCTTTAGAAAAGCTGATTATTGTTCTCTACAACTCCAATGAATGGTGAAGTTGGTCAAGATATTCTTGGCTGGTGGCATTTTATCAAAAATACTTGGGGCTGGGCANAAAGTTATTGATATCTGACCTAAGAAAGCAAGGGAAACAGTCTTTATGGCAGAGCAACTATTCCTAAGGAAGACCAGACAAGAAAACTTGATAAAAATAGGGGGAACTGATACACTTAATACCCTTCTCTGGCCACAATGGTAGTATGGCAGAGAATGAAGAATTATGTATTGCTTTAGAAAAGCTGATTATTGTTCTCTACAACTCCAATGAATGGTGAAGTTGGTCAAGATATTCTTGGCTGGTGGCATTTTATCAAAAATACTTGGGGCTGGGCAAGAGGGAGGAAAACTTTCTAATTCTGATGACTTTATTATGCCTCTGAGACAAGGTGTAGCCCCTGGATAAAGAGGAATGAGCTTGTTTCTCACCCAAGAGCAGGTCCGTGTGGAGCTCACTCTGGAGGTGTTTCACCAAGGTAGAACAGGGCAGCTCAGGCTCGGTGGAGATCAGGGACACAACCGGCAGAACAGGGGAGGTTTGGGACAATAAGCTGAAGAGAGTGGGCTCCTTTACAACTTCTGACAGGTCTAGGGTCTTGTCATTACAAATCTCAGCATCTACACAGATAATCTTTCAGTTAATGCTACTCAGTGTCATAAAGCCCAGAAC